>ONZH01009980.1:0-60292 GCA_900303285.1 Rhinella marina | reverse complement strand
ACACAAAAACTCAGAATACCAAGCAAAAAATAGAAAACCTATGTTCTCCGGTGACCAGACCTGCCACCATGGGTGTAGATTTAAAGCTAAGATTCTGGCTATTCTGCATTGTTGGCAGCTATGACCTGTGGTTACCATTCCTTGCCAGCTGAAGCATTCCCTACAAAAACTCCTGGGTGGCTCGTGTGGATTGTCGTGGCCAGTACATGACTTAGGGCAGGGCAGAGGAGGATCTCAGCAATGTTTGGGGGGACGCAGAGCTCATACCTGTAGCTAGAGCTGAGGTTTCAAAATTTCAGCTGCAGACCCAGACTTTACCAATGGCGTACTTAATTTCCCTCCAAGGAATTGGCAGCTGAACAGTAATTTTCTTCTCCACAGTCAGCCAGTCTCTTGGCACATGTTAAATCACATTTTGCTGAGGAAGGACATGCTACTCAAGTCAATGGGGAATGATACTCCAAAACATGACAATCAGAGAATGCAGCTTTAACAGACTGCTCCTGATATGCCTGTTTTAATACCTTCATGCATTCCCCATGTAATAACAATTCTGGAACATCTATTCTTATGACTCTATGTTGTGCCATTCTATTATTTCTTCTAGAAGTTATAAAAATTATACAAATTTGGTATTACTGTAATTGTACTGACCTACAGAATAAGGACGGCATGTCATTTTTAGTGCACAGTGAATGGTGGAAGCTCTTTGTGCCATACAAAAGGTATAAAACCATATGCTTTGTTATATTATTGACTACCAAGTTTGCTGAACCCCGCCTACTTGGCATGGCCACTCCTTCTACCTGTCTGACTCCGCCTACAACACAGGGAAACTGCCACCTTTTTTTCAAGAGCACTGGATGCATTTTTTGACAAGGATTTTGGTATAGAAGGTTTGCGGATATTGAAAAAAGCTGTTGCCCTTAGGCTTGTGTACTCATGGGAGCTTCAGAGGCCTCCAAGAGAGAAGTGGTATGTAGGAGATAGACCCTGCCAACCTAGCCCTGTTCCAGGAGGAAAAGCCAGGCGAATCCTCACAAACACTGCCAAAAAAAGGGCCTCGCTTTCCATGGGTGTAGATTTTAAAGCTAAGATTCTGGCTATTCTGCATTGTTGGCAACTATGACCTGTGGTTACCATTCCTTGCCAGTTGAAGCATTCCCTACTAAAACTCCTGGGTGGCTCGTGTGGATTGTCGTGGCCCGTACATGACTTAGGGCAGGGCAGAGGAGGATCTCAGCAATGTTTGGGGGGACGGAGAGCTCATACCTGTAGCTAGAGCTGAAGTTTCAGCTGCAGACCCAGACTTTACCAATGGCGTACTTAATTTCCCTCCATGGAATTGGCAGTTGAACAGTAATTTTCTTCTCCACAGTCAGCCAGTCTCTTGGCACACGTTAAATCACATTTTGCTGAGGAAGGACATGCTACTCAAGTCAATGGGGAAAGATATTCCAAAACACGACAATCAGAGAATGCAGCTTTAACAGACTGCTCCTGACATGCCTGTTTTAATACCTTCATGCATTCCCCATGTAATAACAATTCTGGAACATCTATTCTTATGACTCTGTGTTGTGCCATTCCTTTATTATTTCTTCTAGAAGTTATAAATGAATTGCTATCAGTCTGCAGTAAGGGTACAGAGGGGTGGTAACCAGTTGGGGGTGTGTACCTGCACAGACTGAAAATGCTAGCACTGATTGGATAGATTGAGTCTGTGCAGGTACACGCCCCCAACTGATTACCTCCCCTCTGTACCCTTACCTAAGGCTAATAGCAATTCCTTCTTAAAGGGAGTCTTTCACCTATTATCCACCTATATAACTAACAGCAGTGCCCCACAGAAGATTGCAGACACATCCCAGACATACCTGTGTGCACTGAGTGTCTGTATTACATGTCATATCCCAGACATACCTGTGTGCACTGTGTGTCTGTATTACATGTCCAGGAAAAGCACTTTTATTCTGCAGAACAACAGCTCCCAAGTGCCCTGCTCTGCTACTGCAAACCAGACTGAAGAGGGGAGGGCTGCTTTAGGTTCTCATATCTTCGGATTGGTAACAGATAGAAAAATGAAAGCTGCCATTTTAAGCTTTCAAATTATACCAAAATCACATTATATCCAGTATATCAGAATAGATAGCTGTTAGAAATCGAGTCGGGAGAGAAAGCTGTTTTTAGTTTCACTTTCAGCTGGATACTTGGGAGCTGTTTTCCTGCAGATTAAAAGTGCTTTTTCTCAACATGCAATACAGACACACGGTGCACATAGGTATGTCTGGGATGTGACATGTAATACACACACAGTGCACATAGGTATGTCTGGGATGTGACATGTAATACAGACAAACAGTGCACACAGGTATGTCTGGGATGTGACATGTAATACACACACAGTGCACACAGGTATGTCTGGGATTTGACATGTAATACAGACAAACAGTGCACACAGGTATGTCTGGGATGTGACATGTAATACAGACACATAGTGCACACAGGTATGTCTGGGATGTGACATGTAATACAGACACACAGTGCACATAGGTATGTCTGGGATGTGACATGTAATACAGGCAAACAGTGCACACAGGTATGTCTGGGATGTGACATATAATACAGACACAGCGCACATAGGTATGTCTGGGATGTGACATGTAATACAGACACACAGTGCACACAGGTATGTCTGGGATGTGACATGTAATACAGACACACAGTGCACACAGGTATGTTCTGGGATTTTGACATGTAATACAGACACACAGTGCACATAGGTATGTCTGGGATGTGACATGTAATACACAACACACAGTGCACACAGGTATGTCTGGGATATGACATGTAATACACCACAGTGCACACAGGTAGTCTGGGATATGACATGTAATACAGACACACAGTGCACATAGGTATGTCTGGGATGTGACATGTAATACAGACACACAGTACACATAGGTATGTCTGGGATGTGACATGTAATACACACACACACAGTGCACATAGGTATGTCTGGGATGTGACATGTAATACACACACACAGTGCACACAGGTATGTCTGGGATATGACATGTAATACACACAGTGCACCAGGTATGTCTGGGATATGACATGTAATACAGACACACAGTGCACACAGGTATGTCTGGGATGTGACATGTAATACAGACCACAGTACACATAGGTATGTCTGGGATGTGACATGTAATACACACACACACAGTGCACATAGGTATGTCTGGGATGTGACATGTAATACAGACACACAGTGCACACAGGTATGTCCTGGGATGTGACATGTAATACACACACAGTGCACACAGGTATGTCTGGGATGTGACATGTAATACAGACACACAGTGCACACAGGTATGTCTGGGATGTGACATGTAATACAGACACACAGTGAACATTGGTATGTCTGGGATGTGACATGTAATACAGACACACAGTGCACACAGGTATGTCTGGGATATGACATGTAATACACACACACAGTGCACACAGGTATGTCTGGGATGTGTCTGCAATCTTCTATGGGGCACTGCTGTTAATTATATAGGTGAAAAACAGGTGAAAGACTCCCTTTAACTACTAAATAATAAATGAATGACACAACATAGAGACATAAGAATAGATGCTCCAGAATTGTTATTACATGGGGAATGCATGAAGATATTAAAACAGACATGTCAGGAGCGGTGAAAGGTCCTCTTCTGACTTATTAACTACTTACATTCCCCATGTAATAACATTCTTATGACTCTGTGTCCATTCGTCTATTATTTCTACTAGAAGTTATGAATGAATTGCCGGCAGCTTGCAGTAAAGGTACAGAGGGGAGGTAACCAGTTAGGTGAACAATGCCTAATAGTGGGGGTGTTAGAAGGCAATGTGCAATCTCAGCAGGAGCTGTCAGCAGAAAACAGGAGCCATTGACAGCTAGCTATATGCTGTCTGTGCACACAAGTGGTCATCGCAGCCTGAACATCAAAGTGAAAAAAATCTAAGCTTTTGCGGTGCAAGGTTGAATGTGAAATTCCCTCTCGTCCTTGTTGCTACTTGAGAATAGATGATGCAATGCCTAATATTATCCTTGGAGTGAATTTAGCTTTGTGCGTTCTGCTGGATCTCTATAATATTCCCTCCTGAATCAGCAGCTATGCCCTTGACGGATTCTAATAGCAGCAGTGGTATCCGATGTACTGATTTGTCTGTGCTTTCTTCCAAGCAAGTGCACACGGTTCTATATAAAATAGTAATAAATTCATAGGAAATGGCTTCGGTTTGGAAGAACGGAATCTGAGGGTCATTTCTTGGGTAACTTTTATAAAAAAAGAACATGAAGTGCATATATAGGTCCGATCCCATAGCAGGTGAAATACCGCCTGATGAATCATCACCTGTCCCAGTCATGGTACTTCTGTGACCAGGTAATGCACCCCAAAAATGGCTAGAACCTGTTGGTGATTTAGAAAAAGCGTCTGTTTACCTTTTCTTAAAGTGGTCTGAATTTTGCTTTATTGTGACCGCAACTCCCAGTATGCCCTAATAGCTGTAGGCTGTCCAGGCTTGCTGGGAGTTATAGTTTTGCAACAGCTGAAAGGTCTCAGGTTGGGCATCCCTGGTCTAGGATATAGGGTGCCTTCACATGTTGCGGAAGATTCTGTGGATTTTCTGGTGTGAAGTATGGTGCAAATTTGGTGTATGAGAATATCTCCAATCATTTTAGTGTCAAACTGATTCTGCGTAGAAAACGTTGCAGAAAAATCCACGTGGATTATGTTACGGATTTTTGCAGTGTTCTCCACTGCAGAATCAGTTGGTCATAGGGTAACATGGTGGAAGTCTTGATGTTGCAGAGTTTCTGGCAGAATCATCCTCAACGTGTGAAGACACCCTAGATATTGATAACCAATCTTCAGGATAGGTCATCAACATCAGTGTGGGTCTGACACCTGGCACCAAACACCCGTTTCAGCACCGGAATCTGTACCAGAAGACTTTGTCCACTATGTAGTAGCCACGCCGGGGTACTCAAGTGAATAGGAGCTGAGCAGCAGCACGCCAAAGCCAGAAACTACTGTACATAGTGGAGGGAGCCTTCTTCTTCAAGCTCTGTCCACTGTATATTTTCTGGTGTGGTCAGCTGCCTGAAACAGCTAATTGTGGGGTGTTGGATCCTACTGATCTGATAGTGATGACCTATCCTGAAGATGGGCAATCAATATCTAAGTCCCAGAAAACCCCTTTAAAGAACAGTATACACAGAAAATGCAGATCATTTATTTCTTTTATGTACTGACATACTCCACAGCGTTTTACAGACATTAGTATTCCACTGTCCCCAATGGGGCTCACAATCTATGTTCCCTATCAGTTTGTCTTTGGAATGTGGGAGGAAACCCACACAAACACGGGGAGAACATACAAACCCCATGCAGATGTTGTCCTTGGTCATATTTGAACCTAGGACCCCAGTGCTGCGCAAGCAGGCTCGGACTGGCCCACAGGGGTACAGGTGAATCCCCCATGGGGCACCTGAGTAAGGTGGGCCCCTAGTCTCCCACCCCCTGCACAAGTGGCACATAACACAGTAGACTTACTGCACTACATAGATATATTCAATGTACAGCACCACAACCAGCCGATGTTCATATAAAAAAAACTTGTTAGCTTATTTATTATATTTGAATGTATCCGTATAGTGGGCCCCCAAAATAAATTTTATTGGTGGGCCCTAGGCATACCAGTTCGACACTGTGCCATCGTGTTGTTGATAATAATAATAGTAATAATAATAAAAAAAAATAGCTCCTCATTTCCTTCCTTAGGCCTAATTCAGACATCCGTGGAGCACGGTCCATGAAAACCTGGCCGGTTTTCATGGACCGTGCTCCATGGATGTCTGAATTAGGCCTTAATCTCCTAATTTCCTTCGATTTTAGGCTACTTTCACATTTGCATTTTAAATTCCGGTACTGAGATCTGGCAGAGGATAGGTCATCAATATTAATGGCTAGACAACCC
Organism: Rhinella marina; assembly: GCA_900303285.1. Taxonomy (NCBI): domain Eukaryota; kingdom Metazoa; phylum Chordata; class Amphibia; order Anura; family Bufonidae; genus Rhinella; species Rhinella marina. The sequence continues at coordinate 54,256 of ONZH01009980.1, read as the reverse complement.
CTGTAATGGAATCAGAGCACCTTACACTAGTTTACGCTGTCCACAGTTAGGGCACTAGTAGGTAGGTTCTCACAGGTTGCATGTGGCATTGCAGCTCTGCTCCACTGACTCCAATGTAGCAGAGCTGCAATACCAGAGGCTAGTTAAGAATTACTTTGTCATGAACCAGTGGCGTGCCTAGGGTGTTTTGCACCCGGGGTGGGTCCTTTCTCTGGAACCCCCCCCAATATGTTAAAAAATTGTACCCCCTCACAGTAGTATTGCCCTCATTGTACAAACTTCACGGTAATTTTGTACAGATGTGTGCCCCCTCACAATAGTTATACCCACATTGTGCCCTCTCACAGTAGTTATGCCCACATTGTGCCCCCTCACACTTGTAATGCCCTCTTTGTGCCCCTTCACAGTAATAATCCCCATTGTGCCCCTTCACAGTAATAATGCCCACTGTGCCCCCTTCACAGTAATAATGCCGTCTGTGCCTCCTTCACAATAATAATGCCGTCTGTGCCCCCTTCATTGTAGTAATGCCCTCTGGCTCTGTGCCCCCTCCATAGTAAAAATGCCCACTGTGCACCCTTCACATTAGTAATGCCCTCTGTGCCCCCTCTAGAGTAGTAATGCCCTCTCTGCCCCCCTCCATAGTAAAAATGCCCACTGTGCACCCTTCACATTAGTTGTTCCCTCTGTGCCCCCCTCCAGAGTAGTAATGCCCCCTGTGCCCCCTCCAGAGTAGTAATGCCCCCTCCACAGTAGTAATGCCCCCTGTGCTCCTGCCACAGTAGTAATGCCCGCTGTGTCCCCTCCAGAGTAGTAACGCCCTCTGTGCCCCCTCCAGAGTAGTAATGCCCCCTGTGCCCCCTCCAGAGTAGGAATGTCCCCTGTGCCCCCTCCAGAGCAGTAATGCCCTCTGTGCCCCCTCCAGAGTAGTAATCCCCCTGTGCCCCCTCCACAGTAGTGATGCCCCCTTTGTATAGAAAAAAACCAAACAAAAAAACACACAGCAGCTACTCACCTTGTCCCGTTACTGAAGTCCTCTCTCCTCTGCAGGCACAGATCGCTCTGCAGCAATGTGTGGGTGGAGCAAATTTTAGGGCTACAGGCTCTGCCCACATATTCCAGCAGTGCGATCCGTGCCTGCAGCCTGAATGGTGGAGCGGGGAGAAGTCTCTCTGCTTCACCGTTCAAAGCGCTGCTGGCCTGAGGGAGAGGAGGAGCGCTGGGAGGCGAGTGACAGGACTCAGCTCCCTGTGCTCCAGCAATGAGCGCTTCCATCTGTATTGATAGAAGTGCTCATTGCTTCTGGCACCCCCTGAGAGCTGGCACCCGGGGCGGACCGCCCCCCCCCCCACCTTAGTACGCCACTGTTATGAACCTATCCCATTGTATGTAGCAGGTGCAATGACGGGGAGCGGTGATCGCGCTGCCCCCTGTCATTGAACCCTGAGATGGTGTGTTCATTGCTGATCGCAGCATCTGATATTAAAATTGAGGCCTTTCAGGGGTTAATCAGGGTTAAAAAAAAATACATACTCACCTTATCCATTTGCTCGCAGAGAGGCCGCTGCGACCATCTTGACTGAAGAAACCATGATGTCTTCACATCATCACGCTGGCAAAGAGTGATGACGTCATCACCGACATGGTGACATCACATCACACATGCAAGATCAAGATTTCACTCGCTTTCTTCAATCAAGATGGCCACGAGCAAATGGATGAAGTATGTATTCTTTTTGTTTTTACTGCCATTTCAGGAAAAATAGATTTATTACCACAAAGCGTGAGGAAATTCAGCTTTGTGGAGAATCTAATTTTTCCCGAAATTCGTATCGAAGTCAATTCATTTGACTTTGATTCGCTCAACACTACCAGAGGCAACCCACGGATAGGGATGGTGGTGTTTTTTGGAAGCTGCTGTTCCTGGACAACCCCCTTTATTACAGTGTCCATGGCTTGCTATGAGACGATACCCCCGTGTGCCTCCGATTCAGGGGCATAACTACCATAGCGGCAGACCATGCAACTGCTATGGGGCCCAGAGCAAGAGGGGGCCCAGTCTTAGTTGGGAATATCTCTTCTACTGGGGGTGAAAACTTGGTCAGGACTCTACCCTCTAAAGGAACAACTTTTAGCAAATGAAGCAGTGGAAAAATGGCCCAAGGTTCATTGAAAGGGCTTTAGGCGGAAACCCTTCTGTCCTGTGTGTGTGTGTGGGGGGGGGGGGGGGGGGCTGATTTTATCCTTATTATGGGGCTCTTACTTCTCAATGTATGCCACTGCTCTGATTATATATACAGAAGCACAGAATGATTTTTGTTCTTTTTTTGTCTTTTAGAATGGAATGCATGTGGGATAAAATAGTGATCATGGGGCAGACATTCCCCCCCATTACCTGTCAGTAACAACCTGTTGAAGAACACCTACAGTGGCTGATAATAGGGAATAGCAGTATTCACCTTCATAATGGAAATAGATTACCATAGCCTGAAAATTGTGCCGCCGATCCAACCAGTGACTTTTCGGCAAGGTGTTCATAGTGGAATCCAATTCCATGCGCTAGAACTGGTTATTTCATACCACGGCGTTACTCGGGCTATTAATGCTCATTGCTTGTAGTTGGTTCCTTTATGATGATCATTATATTTTTGGCCTCTTTAAGTGATTATTTATATGCCGTCCGTTTAACTATTTGCTGCAGATCTTGTCACAGCATATTTGAATGAAAGGGCGCAGCAGCAACATGTTCTTTGCTCAGCGTGGGAGTAAATGTAAGGGAGACATTACCATTTGCAGTTTGGAAAGTGTCCACAAACACAACAATTATTGCCATGCATAATGAATAAGCGCAGCAGCCATAAAGCACAAATAAAACACTTCCAAATGTCTGTACGCTTGTAATGATGCTCATCAGATATGTACTGGTCAGGGTAAATCACAGGATAGAAGCAAGTGCAGGTGGGGCAACCTGTAATTAAAGGGGGCGATCATTTATTATTTTCCCCTGGGACTTTAATCCCTCGTCAGGGTAATAGATGCCATAGATATGAAGATATACTGACCTATGGGCCCGCTGCTTACATGTCAGAGCAATGCTCATGGAAATGGAATAAGTTACGTTAGTGGAGTGTTTTTCTTGTGCTTTGTATAGTTTAGACGTGTATTTTGCATTTTTAGTGATAAAATACTAATTATCAAGGGGTGTCCGTATACAATGTATATATAACCACATGCTGAATATGGCACAAAGACCCCAGAAGTGTTCTCCTCATGAAGCCTCAATGCTAAAAAGTGTGGAGGGAACCAAACCTGCGCTGTGTGGGACCTCAGATGGGCAGACACATGTGACCACCAACATCTTAAAGAGGAGCTATCACCTATCCTGACATTTACTAGCAATGTGGGAGCATCCATTCTGATGAATGACTCATGCCATTTTTGTAAATTATTCCTGCTAGAAGTTATGAATGAATTACTAGGTCCAGATGGATGTTACCACTTGGGGGTGTGTCCCTTCCCAGTCTGACACTGGCAGCACTGATTGGATAGTGCCAGACATTGCAGGGACTAGTAACATGCATCTGGACCCTCATTGCAAATGGCTAGTAATTCATTCTTAACTTCTAGCAGGAATAATAAAGGAATAGTACAACATAGTCATAAGAATATATGCTCCAGAATTGTTATTTTGCAAATGCAAGTAGTTACTGAAGCAGACATGTCAGGACAGGGGACAGGTCCTCTTTAATATTCAGTTATATTGGTTATATCGTTAGCCACCACTAGAGAGAGCTAAGGAGCTTACTGCATACTGTAAGAACTTGGAACTGAATAGTAGAACAGTATGCAGCTCATCTATTGGTGGCTGCAGGCAGCTGGAATTTTATCATTACCCATATGTCTATGTCGGTGATCTTAGAGAAATGCAGTTCTGACCCCTATATAATCATCATAAAAACTACTGTAATCACCACAGAACATTAAGCTAAAATAAAAAAAGTGTTAAAATGTGCACCCTTTAAGTACATTTTTAATATCGTCCAAGCTAGGCAAACAAAAAGGTAACGCTCATTACCTGCCATTGATCATTTCTATAAGCTTTATGAGAGTAGTATAAAAGAAAATGGACCTGCTGTGTTCAGATGGACTGGGTAATGAGATCTTAACTTACATGAAAAGCCTTTTTTTAATCTTAAGGAGTTATCCAGCATTTTAACCCTTTCCCGTTTTTTTTTGTTTTTGCTGTTTCATTTTATACTCCTTCCTGGAAACATAACTTTTTTCCATTCAGACAGGACAAATTTTTTGAGGGACAAGTTGTATACGTAGCATATGTTACAAACAATTTAGTAAGAAGCTAGTGTAATGGAAAAAAAATTCCAAATGGGATGGAACTGAAAAAAAAAGGGGTTTGTTTTGCGGCGTTCACTATGTAGTAAAACTGACCATTCCAGTTCCCTTCATTCTTAGGGTGATTAGTACGATTTTTTTTTTGTAATACTGAAAGAAAACTTTGGAAAAAAATATTTTTCCAAATATTTTATTTTCATTGTCATACTCTGACCCCTGTAACTTTTTTCTATAGAGCTGTATGAGGGCTCATTTTTTGTTGGTCAATATCTGATACAATTTTGTGTGTATGACTTTTTGATCACTTTTTAGGGAGGTAAAGTGATGAAAAAATGGCAAATCGGACATTTTGATTTTTTTCCGCTATGGTGTTCCCATACGAGAGAAACACATTTATATTTTAATAGTTTAGAGATTTTAGAATGCAGTGATTCCTATCAATTTTTTTGCTTGTTTTTTTAATGGTGAAAGGGTAGTGATTTGAATTTTTTAAATTTTTTTTATTTTAAAAAAAAACTTTTAAAAACTTTTTTATACACTTTTTTTTAAGTCCCCCTAGCAGACTTAAAAAACAAAAGAATATGTAATCTTAAGATCACTTCTCCTATAGACTGAATTTTATAACACAGAGAAGGAATGGTTTCTCTGATTGCGTAGGCAGAGGTGGATGTGGTTATACAGAGAAATGGCCAATATGCCTTCACACGATTACCTGCTTCCACTACCAGAAAAAGAGTCTCCTGTTCATAGCGCCAACCTCCAACAAGTACCACAAAGGATGTTTTTAAATAAATAAATAACCCATAAGTAGTCCTTACATAATATATATAGAATATAAAATATAATTGACGTTCTATGGCGTACTTCAATAGGACATCAAGACATGAAATCCAAGGTAAAGAATAAAACTTGGTTTAACTCACTTCGCTGGGGGGGGTGGTATACTGGATAAACTCAAGACACCAGTAATACCTAAAACCCCCCTGGCCTGGATCGAATGTAGAGTCTCAAGACATGAAGGCAACCACTATGTACTGCAGGGTTTATTTTCAAGTCTTTAATTTCAACGCGTTTCGGGGGTCTCTATATCTCCCCCTTCATCAGGAGCACATAACATACACAATGCTGCACATCTTTAAATACCTAAAAAACGGCTATTTCCCGCCCGTTCTTCTCCACGTGGAGTTCACCCAGGGGGTGGCCTCCCGCCCATCTTCTCTTCCGGAGCCGATGCGTTCTCTGATTGCCACACAGGGGAGCTGTTCGGGCCTCGGGAGTGCAGTTCTCCAGGTGAAAGCCGCCTCAGATGTTGTAGTCACAATTGACTACAGCATCTGAGAGGTTAAATGTTTGTGACTGGCATTATGGTTAGAGTGCCTGCTATTCATACTCAGAACACTGTCTGACTGAGCGCCGCAGCTCCTTCAAACATTTGATAGGTGGGGGTCCAACCACAATCTAATAAGGATAGGCCATCCATTTCAAAAGGCTGCATAATCACTTTAATTGCCGCATGAAATGTTCTACAACAATATCTGGAACTACCAGGGTGTCACTGCCTCATCCTACCAATAGGTGGCGATTTAGTTACATAAAGTGCACATTCCTCTGATTTCATTTTCTGCAGAGAAGCAGGAGCAGGATAAGTTGTGTTCCCGTGCTGCTGGATTCTATGAAGTATTTCCAGCTTTAGAAAATGCAGAAAACTGTTTCGGAAATCATTACTCAAATCCCTGTAGCAATAAGGGTTGAAGTCAGCCTTTGCGAACCATTTGTTTTCTCTGTCTTGCAGTTTTTACTGGTAATTGAGGCGCGGTGTAAATAGTTTTTCTCTGGGTTCTAAAATAAAGCAAAGGTGAAATTATCTATCTATCTATCTATCTATCTATCTATCTATCTAAAGAAATAGCAGCACTTGTCAAAATAAGCGTATCATGTGTACGCTCCAAGGCCGTGGGTTATGGACCAGTGGATATAAAATTTAAGAATGAGGCAGCACTCCAAAATAAGGTGAAAGGGTGGTGGACCCCCATTATTCACCCCCATGCATTATCTATCATCTATCTATCTGTGTGTCTACATGTAGTGTGTGTGTTTGCATTTGCATATCAGCCATGGTAGCGTGCACCTGTATATCTGTTTCATATTGTTTAGAGTTGCTGATCTAACTTTGTTCCTGGCTTAAACCAACTTGCGATGTCACAGGAGCTCTCCTGACTGAAGCCTTCTTGTGACGTCACAGCCGCTCACCTGACTGAAACCAACTTGTGACATCACAGCTGCTCACCTGAGTGAAACCCACTTGTGATGTCACAGCTGCTCACCTGAGTGAAACCCCCTTGTGACATCACAGCTGCTCACCTGACTGAAACCCACTTGTGATGTCACAGCTGCTCACCTGAGTGAAACCCCCTTGTGACATCACAGCTGCTCACCTGGCTGAAACCCACTTGTGATGTCACAGCTGCTCACCTGAGTGAAACCCACTTGTGACATCACAGCTGCTCTCCTTACTGAAACCCACTTGTGACATCACAGCTGCTCAACAGCTACCCACCTGACTGAAACCCCCCTGTGACATCACAGCTGCTCACCTGACTGAAACCCGCTTGTGATGTCACAGCTGCTCACCTGACTGAAACCTGCTTGTGATGTCACAGCTGTTCACCTGACTGAAACCTGCTTGTGGTGTCACAGCTGCTCACCTGACTGAAACCAGCTTATGATGTCACAGCTGCCCACCTGAGTGAAACCTCCTTGTGACATCACAGCTGTTCTCCTTACCGAAACCCACTTGTGATGTCACAGCTGCTCATCTGATTGAAACCCACTTGTGACATCACAGCTGTTCACCTGACTAAAACTGACTTGTGACATCACAGCTGCTTACCTGACTAAAACCTGCTTGTAATGTCACAGCTGCTCACCTGACTAAAAACCCCTTGTGACATCACAGATGCTCACCTGACTGAAACCCACTTATGACATCACAGCTGCTCTACATACTGAAACCCACTTGTGACATCACAGCTGCTCTCCTTACTGAAATTAACTTGTGACATCACAGCTGCTCACCTGAGTGAAACCCACTTGTGACATCACAGCTGCTCTCCTTACTGAAACCGGCTTGTGATGTCTCAGCTGCTCACGTGACTGAAACTGCCTTGTGATGTCACAGCTGCTCACATGACTGAAACCACAGTACCTTACTTAGAGAGTCCATGTGTAAATGCAGTAGATGGACACTTTAATTTCCAACCGCTAATTTGATGACAGCGTGGTCAGCGCCACAGATAACCGGCTTTCTCCATGGCCTTTAAACATATTAGGGTGGGTTCGTATCACCGTTCGTAATTCCGTTATACTGTTCCGTTATAACAGGGATGGGATGCAAAATGGAACCCTTTAAGGCATTCCAGGACAGGACTTTTTTTTCCGTCACATATAACGGCGCCGTTATTTGTGCCCATAGACATGTATTAGGACGCAAGAATGTCTCTTCTGTTTTTTATTCCATCCTAGAACTATCTATCTAAGAGATGGTGGGGGGGCCACTGTTACAGATTACGTTGGGGCCCAGGAGCTACTGTGATATATCCAGTAAAGAGGCTGAGTGCTGAGCTGTAACGGACCATTCACTGGAGGTGTAGAGGTCTGTGCGGGTAAAAGAACATATACACAAGTTACGTAACATATTGGGCTGAACGGGAAACTATATCTGCAGGGTTCAGCCTGGCTAAGTGACACGTGAAGTGCCTTATCTTAGCAATTCTATTAAGCAGCAGAGCGCAGCTGCAATTCCAAGGCTTGACCTGCTAAGAAACACCTAATTTACCCAAGGAATTGCTACAAGAGAAATCCATTTACTGCACTCTATACCTTCTCCACCCGGAACAGATGATATAATATTTCTCAATATGACAAAACGAGACTGAGGTAGTGAAGTTTCGATAAAGCCCCATGTAAACCCGATGGTAAAGATATATGACGGCTTCCCTAATAACTGTGGCAAAAAAAAAAAGATTTGGCATGTTCATATTTGGAGTTGCATCGTTTTTAAGTGGATTCAGGACATTTTCCTAATATTGCTGCTATGTAAAAGCATATTATGGTACCAAATGTGGGAAAATTTATATTCAGTTGGGAAGAAAAACTAAGTTAAAAGGGTTAATGTAAAAAATTAAAATCAGACATTATACAGTATGGTGCATGACTCTTTCTAACAAAGCTAGAACCAGCCCTGTACCTCACGTGGATCCAGAGATCTGCCCATTCCAATTGTTCTGCTAGATTCATTTCAAGCTAACGGCTCAAGAGATGTGTCCTTGCTCAGAAGGTGTGTTCTGTCTGCTGCTGCATCTGGTGGCAATTGAAGGATGGAACTGAGCATGTGTGACCACCTCAATGCGCTGGACAAAGTATTTAGAAAAAGAGCAAACAGCAGGTGGAGCTATACAGATTTCAGTGAATAGCTCAGCAACTGTACAATGTTTTTAATTACATGCAATTACAAAAGTGTTTGCTCTTGTGCAGTGAAGAGGTGTTTGTGCTTGTGCGGCTTGCTCAATTTACTTTTTTCAAAAAACTATTTTCAAAAGTTCAATAGCAGTGAATGGAGAGCCCTGCATATGTGGCCCCCATTCTCTTCTGCTGTCCCAGTGGTGTGAGACTGAGTCATGTTCACAGCAAAGGACCATGTCCTAGAGGTGGGACCCGCACCTGTTGAATGTTTATGGCATATCCTGTGTGTAACACCGTAGTGGTGTTACCACTCCTACACCCTGCTATCTTTAATGGTCTAACCTAAATGCCATCTTAAGAATTTCTGTCCAGGTCCTCTACACTGTGCATTCCTAATCTTGTTATGTAACTGTTTACTACAAGTAATGTGCCTTGGCAGTGCAAATGACAGAGTTATAGTTACTCAGAATGGAACTTACCAATCCATTCTCCCCCCTTTGCACCCTAAGCATTGCTGGCCATGAAGAAAGATGTCTGGAAGCCATAGGGGCCAGAGGAAAAGTTCTTTGGCCACCATAAGAGAAATCAACTACAGGAAGAGTTCTTCGGCTGAAGATAAGTTGTCAGGAGGGGAATAACGGTTGATGGCACCCCATCTAAGGATACCAGAGCAGATCAGAAGTACAGAAACCAGACTAAAGCAGAGTTTAGTGCAGCACAGAGAAAGAAAACAAAGTATCTAAGCAAGCCTGTCAGTACAGCAGAGAAAGAGGGAAAACAGAGTTATTGAGTTTGCCTGCCAGTGTATGCTAAAGCCTGCTGGAACCAAGACAAAGCCTGCAAATCGTTTGTTGAACGTTTATTCAAGTAAAGCTGCCATTGAATTTCATCACAAGGTCTGGACTCAGGTTATTTTTCCTTCAGCCCTCAATTATTCCCCCTTTTATTTTTGCTTCTGAGCCAGGTACACCTGGGACCTGGCATTGCATGTGGCTATCCCATAAACTTCCACCCCTATAAATGTTGGAAACTGTAGCTCAATGGGAGTGTCTTTTCTGCTGAAGCTCAGGGGGCATGTGCATGGTGTCCCTATCACAGCTCAGGAGGCAGTTAAAGGGTGTTGTCGGCGCTGACTGATTCACGCAAGGTGCATATTAAAATATATAAATATACCATAAAATGCACCTATACAGAACCCCCCATATAAAATACCCCTTCTTTGTGGTCTCAGTAGATGCCCCCATAGTGCCACCCATTAATGTGCCAGTAAGAAGTGCCCCCATAGATGCCCCCACAGTGCCCCCCAATAATGTGCCAGTAAGAAGTGCCCCCCAGTGCTCCTCTCTTATATTGTACCAAAAAAATAAAAATAAACACTTATACTTACCTCCATCAGGCTGGCAGCAATGCGATGTAGGCCTCTTCTGGCCTGTGTACGGCTTAGGCGGCGCAATGATGTCATCGCGCCGTCTGAGCCGGCCTCTGATAGGGGAAGGGAGACACCTCTCCTTCCCCTGCCCTGCAGCATCTATCTCTATCTCTGTCCTGAGGTCGGCAATACAGATGACTATAGAGAGATGAGCGCTTCCACAATGCGCTCATCTGCCTGACCCCTGCCACCGCCACTGCCACCCTCCACTTATGACCAGGGCCCTGATTGCCAGGCAAACATCCATCCTGGGCCTGGTCCTGGGCTGCGGATAGGTGGTTGGGGGCCACTGCTTTAAGTCGTATACTCACATTTCATGCTTTAATTAGAATTTTTTTTTTAAATATTTAAATAATTGAGATGATTACTTCTATACTCATGTATAAGACTGCCATTACTTAATGTGTGCCTGGTTTATCAGTTTCCAGCAGCCTAACACACGTTATAGATTTCGGGAGGTCTTTTTTCTATCAGTACATTACAGGTTTTTCATTTCTTTCTTAAAACGGACTTCTGGATATATTAATTATTCATGTTTATTAACATTTCAGTAATTGGATTAACTATGATCAAAGTGAAATATGATTTTGCTGAAAATGACATTTTCTCTAAAGTCTTTGCCTAGCAGAACATGTAAATCTGTCTCAGCTCTATAATTATGAAGTGACTCCACAACTGGATTGTAAATTGCCTGACCATAGAGAACACTGCTTTGTGACTGCACAGTCCTCTCTTATCTTGTGCCCAGGTCAGATCGCTATGGTCTGTACCATGGAGGAAGAGGAGTATGAAGGTGATCACCCTGATCATTCAGCTCCTTCTCATATTTGAGATATTATGTGGACCTGGAGAGGAAAGCACTGGACACCAGGTATTTATCTTGTAAACCCCTTCACTACTCAAGACCACCGGGGATTTAACCATTAAAGGGGTATTGCGGGAGTTAAATCTTGATGGCCTATCCTAAGGATAGGTTATCAATATCAGATTAGTGGGAGTCCCACTCCTGACACCTCCAAGATCAGCTGTTTGAAGAGGCCAAAGCACTTCAGTGAGCGATGCAGCCTCTTCGTAGGCCAATGACATCACCGTACATTGGTCACATTGCCTAAGCCTAGCTTAGTCCCATTCACATCATTGGTTCTGTGCTGCAAGCAGAGCCGTTATACAGTGAATGGCACTATGCTTGGAATGCTGTGACGAGGCTTTCATGCTCACTGGAATGCCACAGCCTCTTCAAACAGCTGATCAGTTGCGGTGCTGGGCGTTCGAACCCACCAATCAGGTATTGGTGACCTATCCTGAGGATGTCATCAATATTTACCTCTGGAAAACGCCTTCCTTCCCTTATACTATGCAAAATGTCTCTTTAAATTCTTTAAGTGTCCTAGGCCCTCACTATTCTGCACCATTAAAGGTGCCTTCATTGCTCCTTCACTATCATAAACTTTCAGGATTGTCTGCATTAACACTTTCACTACCCTAGACCACCAGTACCGTCTTCAATACCCTTTCACTGCCATAGACCACCATAGATGCTTGAAATATTGCAGGATTAATGCTAAGGCTAGGGCTACACGGCGACCGCATAGAATGAATGGGATTGCCGCCACAGTCACAAGAAGTCCAGCCCTGTTGGAATTCTTGCGACTGCAAGAAATTCTATGGGATCTCTGCTACTCAGCGATCCTGGCCACGACAGGTGTTGCGAGACCAGTGACGCTGCGTAGCCCTAGCCTAACAGTTGTGGCATGCAACATTATTTTAAGTTAATAGCATAGTGTTCAAAACATTTGTTTGGCACTTGCTTCTGTATATCTGTAACATTTACCTCTTCTCTACCCATGACCACCCGGAGTGTTACCATTAATCCATTAACTGGCCTAAATTAAAATCAACCCAAACACAACCCAGCATTATGTAAAAGGATATGGTGGCTTTACTTGGGACATTGTATGGCAGTATTCCTCTTCACCATCTTCTGTTACCTTCATTATCTCTTTTAGGGAAGACTGACCCTGAGAGTGCTAGTATCAAATTAGAAGATAATGTTATTTTATAGTGGCCTATGTATTGTCAGGCTTATTTTAAAGGAGTTATCCCATGACTAATGTAAAAAATAAAAATCATATAATACACAACAATCTCTTTCTAACAAAGCTAGAACCAGCCCTGTACCTCATATGGATCCAGGGATCTTCCCATTCATTGCTCTGCTAGATTTATATCAAGCTGACAGCTCAAGGGGAGTGTCTTTTCTGCTGCAGCTCAGGCGGCGTGTTCATGCTCCACCTATCACAGCTCAGGAGGCGTGTCTTTTCTGCTGCAGCTAAGTGGGCGTGTCCATGATCTACCTATCATAGCTCAGGAGGCAGTTGAAGGATGAAACTGAGCACCAACAGCAGGTGGCGCTATACAGATAAATGTTATTGAATAACTCAGTGGTTATGCTAAATTTTTAATTACATGCAATTACAAAAGTATTCAGATCTAGGTGCTGGTTTGAAAACTGTAGAATATTTTTTGTGGGACAACCCATTTAACAACTAGAAGGCTTTGCATTGTAGCATTAGTCTGCTGTGTCCTGCATACTGTGTAAGGACGGCTTTTCATAAAATGCTCTGTATTATCAATGCTTTGCAAATGTCAGCTCACTTATTACATCTTAACACCGGCATTTAGTGCTTATCCTCCAGCTTGCACATCAATATCTCTGATCTTAAAAAACCAGAGCAGATGTTGATTTGAAAGTTCACCTTCCATTAATTGTTTAATACGCATGGGGGCTCTTGAGACTCAGATGTGAAGATGATACTCGTGTGGAAAGTTGAAAGAATGCAACGACCACCATTACATACTATTATCTTCCATAGATCATCAAAGGCCTCAGTGTTTGCAGGCTTGGATGTTCAGGCTTGTTAACCCCTTCCCCACTGCCCACTGGATATATAAGTGCTATCTGCACATACACCATGCAGATAGCGCATATATAAACGGTCAGGCAGCGCTTTAATCCCAGCGCTGCAATCTAGCAGGAGCAGGATGGGTCCCAGTTGTCAGACACAGCAGGGACCCTGAGAGAAGATAGGAGCGGTTTATTACCGCTTCTGCCTTCTCCTGTGCCCGCAGGGAGAGAGAGTACGAAGCAGCCGAGCCTGGGCGGCCTAAGGCTACTTTTACTTCTGCATTTCTCCTTTATGGTATTGAGATCCATCATAGGATCTCAATACAGGAGGAAAACGCTTCCGTTTTGTCCCCGTTCATCGTCAATGGGGACAAAACGGAACAAAGTGCGCCAGAATTAATTTGTTCCGTTCCGTTTGGTTGCGTTCCCATACTGGACAGAAAACCACTGCAAGCTACGGTATGGGATGTGGAGCAAAACTGATCCGTTATGACACACAATGTAAGTCAATGGTGCCAGATCTGTTTTCTCGGACACAAAAAAAATCCGGATCCGTTTTCTTGGAAACAAAAGAAAACCATCACCCATTGACTTACAATTATTTTAGTGCCGGATCCATCATCACTATTTTAGAGATAATACAACTGGATCCGTTCATAACGAATGCAGATGGTGGTATTATTATGACGGAAGCATTTTGCTGAACCCTGCCGGATCCAGCAAAAACGCACATGTGAAAGTAGCCTAAGTTTATCATCTGTGATACAGTCTTCTGTTCCTGTATCAAAGATTCTCACATGTGTGGCCATAACAGTGACATCTGCATTGTGGTCAAAACAGTGACATCCACAGTACGGTCATAATAGTGACATCTGTAATGTGGTCATAACAGTGATATCTGCAGTGCAGTCATAACAGTGACATCTGCAGTGCGGTCATAACAGTGACATCTGCAGCATAGTGACAGCACAGAGGCTGATCATCCGGGGCGGACTGGGGACTTAAAGTGGCCCTGGAAAAAATACTAAAAGTGGCCCCGTTTTGTAGTCGGGTCCAAATTGATGAAAGGCAGGCCCAACACAAATAGGCAGAGACAGCAGTACCATATTGTGGCACGTTATACCAAATATCACAGTAGATCAAAAAATACTGCCAGCAGCACAAATCCATCCCCAAAAAAACTCCCACTAGCCGGCTGTGAGGAGGCCCCAGGTGGCCCCCTAGTCGGCCCACATCATTCTGTGCAGCAGCTTCACACAGAAGCCTGTACACTGACATCAGCAGATGGCTGGCTGTCAGGGAGAGGGGACGGCCCCAGCGCTTGTGCAGCAGCAGTCTGGGAACAAGGAAGGCCAGCAGGAGGCGGTGACATCAGTGATAACGTGATAACGTCTCCTTCAGAGAGGAAGCGAGAAGCAGAGTTTGGACCGGAAGCCTTGAAAATACAGAATGAGCGGTCACTTGACCGTGAAAAGGATCCTAGAATCGCTGCTGCTGCTGGGGGTAAGTATGGCTCTCCCAGTCTTCTCTCCATAGGTTAGACTGAGGCCATATTTTTCAATTTAGGCCTGGAGAACCCCTTTAATAAATAAATTATATGTACTCCAATATCGGAGGCTCTCTGTATTCGCAGCAGACAGGCTGCTGTAAAAGGCGCCTCTATGGAGAGCGCCTGTATGGTGGTTTGATTGCCTGGCTTCTGCTTTCCTCTATCACCCAGATTGTTTCCGCTAAAGCTCAGGTCATAGAATTATCTGTTAATCTATGCTTTACTTGTAAAAACTATAAAATCTAAATTATATTATACTTAAAATAGAAAAATATACAGTTTTCTGCAGCCAGCGTTCACTACACGCCAGTACGTAGCTTTGCTTTTGTAATCAATAACACACATATGAGATCATTTTTCACCAAGAAACATTCATTATATTATCCATAATATATCATTAGATTCAATAATGTACAACATAAGGCCCATAAAGGTCAAACTAATTATATTAAAGTGCCCCTGCTATGCTGCATTGATCTAATATCAGTACGATAGGGTAGAAGCTAGGTGCATGGCGTTCATTTACAAAATTTCCTGCAAATCTGGGAAAAATGGGACTTTAGGGACGACGAATAATAATCACGGTGGTAGCTGTACCGATATATAGATTATGACTCAGGTTTTACAGAAAAGAAACAGATAAAAGTAAAAACAAAATATTAATATATTAATATAATTTGATAGACTAAGACAGTGGTGGCGAGCCTTTTGTAGACCGAGTACCCAAACCGCAACCCAAAACCCACTTATTTATCGCAAAGTGCCAACATGGCAATTTCACCTGACTACCAATATAGTATACTTTATAATTTAGCTATAATAGTCTGCCTACATTCTGTGCACTGCCTGTGCAATGGCAGGAAAAGTCTAGGGCATATTGGTACACCATAGACTTTTTTCAGGGTGCGGGTGCCCACAGAGAGGGCTCTGAGTGCCACAGTAATGGAGTGACGCCTGCAGCTGGCTGCAGAGAGGCTGGACTTGCCACAGCAGCGCACACGGGTAACTACCTGACAAATTCTGTGACTTGAGCTGCCATGAAGACATATGCATCTCCATGGAAACAGAAAACAAACAAACCATGTGTAGTCTGATCCTACAGTTATACTCCTTTATAACTGTCCCATACTTTCTCTTAACATGCCAAATGTATCTTAGGAAGATGCAGGGGAGTAATGGAAAGGTGTAGATAGATGTAAATAGATGTATTTCAGGCGCAGATTGTGGCGTAGTGGTTAGTTGTGCCCCAATCTGTGACTTCTCCCTGCTGACACCATGTCTAAAATTGTGAGCGTGGCTTGGGTGGAGACAGGACAGCAGGCCCATCTCATTTACCATTTTCTACGCCTGCTTTAGGTGTAGAAAAATGTGTAAATGTAAGACAGCTAGGAAACTGTCTTACATTTAGAACTGGCGGAAGATCCGCTGAAGTTATGTATAGGCTGACACCTCTTCATAACTCCAGAAGATCCACCACCAGTGCAGGGGCTTAGGCTACATTCACACTAGTGTTTCTATTTTCCGGTATTGAGGTCCGAGGTAGCTGAAAAAAATGCTTCCGTTTTGTCTCCATTCATTGTCAATGGGGACAAAACGTAACAGAACAGAAAGGCAGGTTCCAAAATGTATTCCGTTCTGTTTGGTTGCGTTCCCATACTGAAGAGCAAACCACGGAGCAAGCTGCGGTTTTCTTTCCGTCATGGGATGTGGAGCAAGACGGATCCATCATGAGTGACCCACAATGCAAGTCAACGGGGACGGATCAGTTTTCTTTGACACAATCTGACACAATAGAAAACGGATCCGTCCCCCATGACTTTCAATGATGTCCATGACGGATCTGTCTATGTTAAAGATAATACCACCGGATCCGTTCATAACAGATGCAGATGGTTGTATTATCAGTAATAGAAGTGACCGGCGTCTAAAATGCTGGTCTTAATAAATGTGCCCCATAGTTTGTTTGCTGTCTGCTACCATATAGCAGCTGCAGCCACAAAGTGGTAGGAAATGGCTTTACCAGCTTGTAGTCTGAGGCGTACTGAGGGAGTTTACTGTAGCTCCATCTTCACCCCCTGTCCTCTATTTTCTGTTTTAAGCTAGATGGTTTTTAGTGACTGACTGTAGGGAACGGGTGACCACAGGCTGCTGGAGGCTGAGGATGTTTCCATTTATCTTAATATTATATTTATTTTGCTTTTTATTCATGTACTTACTTATTTATACAATAAAACATTCTGCTCCGAGCCCTGAGTGCTCCCAGCAGGTTAATGGGAGAATTACTTGGACATGTTATTGGCGTGTGCGTAAGTTTCATCGCCCAGCAGCATGCCTGATGTATGTCTTCCCTCTTTATCTTTTTGTCTTTTGTTCCTTTGCACCTGCACACACACATCGCGCTGCCTGTTTCCTGTTTGAATAAAGATTAAACTGATTACAAAATAAAGTCATTATCCCAGTAGTGGCAGCCATTATACCATAACAGCTAACCACAAGAATTGCGTGGAAAAGTTTTACTTCCTCTGCTCAGCAATTAAGAGAATATAAACTTATGTGTTCATGTTCCAAAATGAAGACTTGCTGGTTTATTGGCGCTGGGTTAATATGCGCTCAACACTGTAATTGCAACATTAAGAAAGTAACATTAGACAAACTGAGGAAATAGAAGATGTTGCTAAAATCTACAGATGATTACATTTTAAAGCACCTAGCTCCAATCTCTGGCATGCAAGAGGGGCATAAAAGCCAGATTGAAAGCAATGTTTTTAACCACATGAAGACTTAGAAATAGATTGAGTTGTGTGGGATGATTGTGTGATGCCTCTGGTACATCAATGCTAGTAATTGCTTCTTGGCACAAACTGACAGACAGGGGCAGATTAGCCATAGACCTTACAGGAAAATTTCCCAGGGAGCTGCCTCAGCCCTCCTCCCGGCCAGCCAGTGGAAGTTTTTGGGCATGTATTTTGTGCTGATGGGGACAGTATTTTGTGATGGACTGTTGTGTTGGGTGTTGGGGTGGCATAATGTGCCACAATATGGTACAGCTGGCTCTGTCTACTTTTGTTGGTCCTGCCTTCCATCAATTTGGACCCGACTACAAAACGGGGCTACTTTTATTATTTTTTCCAAGGCTACTTTAAGTTCCCAGTCTGTCCCTGCTGACAGGGACAGAATCCTCGAACTGAGAGATCTTGGTTTATTACTTTGGCAGATCGCTATGTAGCTAAGCCGAGATCTCAGGACTGTTCAACGTTGTGTGTCCCAGTGGTTGGGAGAATCTTGTAATGACTGCAAGAGGTGCACAGAGGAGAACCTCTACACGGAGGGATCGTCTGATTAGAAGAATGGCGTGTAGTGAGCCATTCTGAACTGCAAGTGAAAATGGACATCATATACCACACCTACGGTGGCAAACAGCATTCCTCATTGATAGTGTGAGTGGCAATCATACTTGATATTGAACTTGGGATGACCCCCCTTTTGCAGCAAGAGTCTCTAAAGGGAAGCAGCTCATAGAGCACCATGACTCCTTATAGATACAGACAGAGTATCATGAGGGGGTCAACAGCCAAAGGCACCCGGCTCAAATGGAACCAGAACTGTCATAAAGTCCAGCTATCAGAGGGAAGCCTGAGTCTAGCACAGCAGAGAGAATGCAGAATATCAGTTTGCCTGCCAGTTTACCCCAAAACCTGCTGGAGCCAAGAGAAAGACTACTTATTGTCTGAATGCTAGTTTATTCAAATAAAGCTGTTGAACTTCATAAAGTCTGGGCTCGACTTACTCTCCACCTCCTACAACTCTCCCCTTTATTGCTTTGGAGCCTAACCCCGGGGGCCGACAATATTCAGGTAGGAGCACCGTGACACACAAACTATTCAGGGTGCACCACACCACTTGGCATTCCTAAAATCTGGGACACAATTGGCCCTGGAGGTGGGAAGGGGTGGCACATTGCACATGTAAAATCTCCTCCTCTCCCGAGTGCTGACTCGGGAGAAGGGGATTTCCATTCGTTTGTTCCTAGAAGTGGATCCTTCACATTTGATATGCCATAAATGTGTCAGATGGCAGCAGTGGCGTATCGTGGGGCGAGCTGGGGGTTGTGGCTGTACCTCACATGAATCCAGAGATCTCCCCAGTTACTGCTCCAAATGCTCTGCTAGATTCTTTTCAGCCTGGCAGCTCATTGGGTGTGTACTTTCTGCGTTTAGGTTTCCTGATGCAATTTTAGAAACCAAAACCAAGTTAAAACCAAATTAAAAACAAGGAGGAGAAGTGGTATCTGTCAATTACACTTACTCTCCTTTTATGATCTACTCCTGATTTTGGTTTGCAAAACTGCATCAGGAAACCTGTCCATGTGGCCGTATCCTGTCACAGCTTCCAAGTGAAGATATGCCTGGTGACAGTCGAAGGATGGAACTGAGCATGTGCGAACTCCTCAGTAAGTGGATGTGCACATTACTATACAGATTAAACACCCGGAGGTGCAATTATAATGAGGTAAAGAGTATATCTCACAACTGGAGCATTTTTGTGATAGAAAGTAAATTACAAAAGTAACTAGTTCAAGCTGAATTATATTAAAACATTTAATTATGGCATGGCTCCTTTAAAGGCTACCTGTAATTTAGGTTTCTGGCCGGCCATAGCTACCAATAGGAAGAGTTTCCACCATATGTACTTTACATATGAATTTCCTGACATATCTATTTCTTAAAAATTGTATTCCCCATGAAATAACAATTCTGAAGCATCTATTCTTACAAATCTGCCTTGAGCAACACCTCTGTTATTCTTCCTGTCAATATGTGACTAACGTGATACCTGGGTGTTATTATTCCCCTTGTCAATACAGAGTCCCTGCATAGTTTGACAATGATTGTTCAATGGCAGTGTGTGGGTGGACATATTGCATTGACAAGGAAAATATTTTCACCCATTTATCAATGTGTTCATTAATTTCAGAGAAATTATATGGTCTAATATACAGCTGTCAATCATTCATGGGTGGGTGGAGCCAGACACAGTGCATGAATATTGGGACTGCACTGCATAGCTTGGCTTGTGATGGAGGTTCTCATCTCTGATTAAAAAAAAAAAAGCTACTGGATCAAAACAACGATGGTGCACAGGGGTCATATGCAGTACTCGGTACCATCTAGGCACAGTAACATTTCAGATAGGAGTATATGAGTTGGAGAGGTGGCCATCTATGCAGGCAGGGCTCTCCATTGTAGTTTATGGTAGACATGAAATGCTAAACTGTTACCAGAACACCCATAATAATGAAGAGAGGCACCTGCAGGTGTAGTACCCAGAGCGCCACTACCATTCCTACACCTAACTACTGTCTCTAATGGCTAACAACAATGTCATCTGTGTATTTATTCCTGGTCCTCCTATACTGTGCATTCATAAGATTGCTATGAAACTGTTATGTTCATGTAATGTGCCTGGTTCACCTGCAGGTGGCAGTTTATCAGGCAGAGAGAGATCTTTAAATTGAATGAAACTCACTATTCCATTCTCTCCCTTTTTGTGGGCCAGTTCTGCTTCCCACCAAGGGAGGTGTTGCAGGAAGCTATAGTCAGTTCTAGTCTAGTCCGGTTTAGATTCAATAGTGTAACTGAAAAGACACAAGTGGCGGCACAGTTAGGGGAATGCCCCCACCCTCCCTCCTGCAACAGGAGTCTCCAAAGTAAAGCAGCTCATAGAGCACCATGACTCCTTATAGATACAGACAGAGTATAATCAGGGGGTCAACAGCCAAAGGCACCCGGCTCAAGAAGGATCCGCACTGTCATAAAGTCCAGCTACCAGACAGAAGCATGAGTCTAGCACGGCAGAGAGAGAAAGCAGAATATCAGTTTGCCTGCCAGTTTACCCCAAAGCCTGCTGGAGCCAAGAGAAAGACTACTTATTTTCTGGATGCAAGTTTATTTAAGGAAAGCTGTTGAAATGTATAAAGTCTGGAACTCGACTTATTCTCCACCTCCTACAACTCTCCCCTTTATTGCTTTGGTGCCTAACCATGGGGAGCCTGCCCTTTGGAGTAATTCAAAATGACAATCTGACCCTCAGATCAGAAAATGTTGCGCACTTCTGCTTTAAATAATAAATCTGTCTTCAGTAAGCCGACTTTATTGCTAACTATAGCTGTGTGATGAGAAGCAATTAATGGGGTTTTCAGTTAACACTATACCCTTTTTTCTTTTCATTCAACAACTACTTTTGTACCTTCTTAACTGAATTGTGCTTTACTCCATGTACAGACAATGCAGGCCCAGATGTTTCTAACTTGCTGGGATACCATAGTGAGATGAAACTGCACATGCATCGGGGAAGAGCTGCTTTTCCTCCAAAACTTTTGGCCTGCAGTATATGCGGTCAGCCATGACAACCAAACATTGCCCAGACCAGAAGACAAAATACTGATTCTGGACCAGCACATCACACGTCCTGTGACCTGAACTGAGACCGCCACGTGACCACATCAGAGATGGAGGAATTGGTGGCACTCTGGATGGGTAAACACTTTGTAAATCTGTTCTTTTCACAGGCAGAATGGAAACCAGGCTTTGGGGCCCGAATTCAGAAGGGGCCCCTTCAGGAGGAGCAACTGTATTATACAATAACATTGTATGCAGTGACACTGTAGGAAACAGACAGAGCGGCTGTCAGGCCTCATCTGAGAGAGCGATCTTGACTAGCCACAGGAATTGGGATTGAACAGGTGGAGGGGACTGCGTAGAAGTTTCGGGAGAGGGGTTCGTTCAAAAATTTGCTGTGGGGCCCAGTCATTTCTAGTTACGCCACTGATGGAAACCTTTTTTTAGAATTTTCCCACAGAACCCCTTTAAGTTATGAAATAGTAGACAGATTTGTATGTTTTTTGCTCATGCGTGATCCTTTGTGTTTTTTTGTGTTTTGTTGTAGTAAGAACTTCACTTTCACTACACAAAAGGATTATATGCAGATTATAGTTAACTGATCCCAATTATAATTTACAGTGCTGTAATTTCCTCTGATTACAAGTGGCTCCCTGAGACAAAGGACAGTCGTGCTGTTGCGAGAATGCAGGGCGTATTATTACTATTACTATCACACTGTGATAAACAATGCTCTCGTATAAAGAAATCTTTCCATTCCGAGATCCTTTAGGAAGCCTGTCAGCTGTGTACTGACATCGTAGCTGGCCGTTCACTCTGTAAATCATCTAATCCAGATGGCGTCCTGCTGTTCATCAAAATGAATACTAAGGTACTTATCTATTGTCTCTAGAAAAATCTCTCGAAGATACATATCGGCAGAATACTTATGTATTCTACACTCTTGGAGATGCAGGAACAATTTAGCTCTTGTACACGGAAAAACATCTACTGCAGTTATTAAATTTCCTTTTAAAAGATAAACCCCCCTCTTGTTAAAGGGATATACAATATACGGTATATTACTACTACAATATTATACTATATTACTACTCCCTATGTTACCTAAAATCCTAAAATGTAGAATTCATTTATTACCTTTACAAATATGTTGTAGCCAGCAGCATACTGTAGTTTTGATGAAAGCAGGGGAAGCGGATTCTATGGGGCCCTAACTCAGGAAAGGGCCCAGGAAGATTTATAAATGGATTTATTTTCAGGGCCCAGGGAGCGGTGAGTATGGTGCTCGGGGCACCTGCACTGCACTAAGGCTACTTTCACACTAATATTTACATTTTCCAGTATAGAGATCCAACATAGGGTCTCAATAATGGAAAAAAGTGCTTTCGTTTTGTCCCCATTCATTGTCAATGGGGACAAAACTTAACTGAACAGAACGGAGCACTCCAAAATCCATTCCGTTCCATACTCATACCGGAGAGCAAACCGCAGCATGGTGCGGTTTTCTTTCCGTCTTGGGATGCGGAACAAGATGGATCCGTCATGGCCCACAATGCAACTCAATAGGGACGGATCTGTTTTCTCTGACACAATCTGCCACAATAGAAAACGGATCCGACTTTCAATGGTGTTCATGACGGATCCGTCTTGGGTATGTTAAAGATAATACAACCAGAGTAACATCCAACTCCTGCTTAACTGTATCAGACCCGAACTTAACAGACTCTCTTCTTTGGAACTCTCATGGATTGCCCGCATTCATATTTGTCAAATGATATTTCTGCCAAAGATCTTTTATGTACTGAGTTGTATTCCACTTCCAGTTAGTAGGTCCCTTCTTAATGAGCTACAAAACCTTCTACTACACTTTGTATGGGGAAATAAGCGTCCCAGAGTGGCCCACAAAATGCTGTACTATTCCTTTGCAGAGGGAGGGATGTGAGTACCTAACATAGTGGCATATTATAAAGCAGCCACATTAGATCCCATGAGGGAATGGTTTCGCCCATCTTCGACCCACACTTGGGTTCAGATTGAATCCGCTCTGACTAAGGAACACTCTCTTAAAATTTTAGCAGAAGCTATGTACCTCCACCCACTTCAGGTATCAAGCCCGTTAGTTACCATTTCGCACTCCCTCAATATCTGCAAGGGATTTCTATCCTCCTCAAAAAAGTTTTATATTTCATTCAAGTACTTATCGATTAGATTCTTGGAACCCCATATACCAGGCCTGGTTCTGATGAGCTGGGCATGTTCACAGGGGCGGTCTTGGGCACCACGCATCCTATTCATTTGCGTGGGGCCCCCGACGTCTAAGGGGGCCCCCACGCTCCGCTGTTCTGCCCAAGACCGCCCGCCCTCTTAATACATCCCACCCTTCCCACCCTGGTAGTGCCAGGCTGCCGCTGCTGGTTGTATCTGGCTGGCGAAGGAAAAAAGGGGGGGACCCCACGCCATTTTTTTAAAATTATTTAATTATTTTTGTAAAAAAATGGAGTGGGGTCCCCCCTTTTTTCCTTTGCCAGCCAGATACAACCAGCAGCAGCAGCCTGGCACTACCAGGGTGGGAAGGGACACGGTTATTGGCCCTTCCCAGCCTAATGGTACCAGCCTGCAGCCGCCCCAGAGCCAGACCCTCAATTTTGAAGGTCCGGTCCTGCGGGTACCCGGCTCTTCCCGGCACCCCTGGTGGCGGTGGGTGCCGAGGTAATAGATGTTGGGGTTAGTGCTGGCCTGCCATACCGGCAAGTACTAAGCCCAGTATTAGTAATCAGGGTCGTCTGTAGATAGCCGTAATTACTAAAACTGTAGTATTGTAAAAAAAATACACACACACAAGTATAAAACATTTTATTGAAATAAACACTCCCCCAGACCCCTGTTTGACCATTTTATTAAAAAAAAAAAAAAAAGCTGGTCCGACGTAGTCCTCTGCATTCACGACCCTGAAAAATAGAAAACAAACACACAAACACAGACCACTTACCTCTTCCTGCAGTGGGATAATACACACAGCGATGTCACTGTACAGGGATAATAAACACAGTGATGTCACCGTACAGAGATAATAAACACAGTGATGTCACCATACAGGGATAATAAACACAGTGATGTCACCGTACAGGGATAATAAACACAGTGATGTCACTGTACAGAGATAATAAACACAGTGATGTCACTGTACAGAGATAATAAACACAGTAATGTCACTGTACAGGGATAATAAACACAGTGATGTCACTGTACAGGGATAATAAACACAGTGATGTCACCGTACAGGGATAATAAACACAGTGATGTCACCGTACAGGGATAATAATCCTCAGATCAACACATTGTGCCCCCATCAGACCTCAGATCAGCGTCTTGTACCGCCATCAGACCTCAGATCAGCGTCTTGTGCCCCCATCAGACCTCAGATCAACACAATGTGCCCCCATCAGACCTCAGATCAACACAATGTGCCCCCTTGTTCCCCCATCAGACCTCAGATCAACACAATGTGCCCCCCTCAGACCTCAGGTCAACGTCTTGTGCCCCCCTCAGACCAGGGTTGTGCCCCCCTCAGACCAGCGTCTTGTGGCTCCCCTCAGACCTCAGATCAGCCCACCCAGCCACTTAAAAAAAAGCATACTTACCTGTTCTGGCTGCCGCTGTCCTCAGGCTCCCTGCTCCACTGCCTTGCCTGCCGGCGCACACTATGACCAGACGTCAGGTCATAGTGCGCGCCGGCAGGGAAGACAGTGATAAAGAAGGGACAGAGAAAAATAAAACAGGAGACACAGAGGCAAACAGAAGAATCATATATGACAAGTGTGTGTGTGAATAACAGATAGGAGAGTGATATATGATAAGTGTGGAAAAAACACATTCTTTCATTGTTTAACAGTGAGTTAATTGTTAATCGTTTGACAGTATTTTATTGTTAAAAAAGTCTTTGATGTGTGTGTGTGTGTGTGGGGGGGGTGTCATTGGGGAGGGGGCGTGTCATCAGAGGGCGTGTCATCAAAGGGCATGTCATCAGAGGGCGTGTCATCAGGGGCGTGACGCGTCATTGGGGGGGGGGGCCCCCGGACATAACTTCGCTTAGGGCCCCAGAAATGCCAAGACCGCCCCTGCATGTTCATTCCTTATATGATGGTGACTCCCTTAGATCCTTTGAACAGCTTAGCTCTACTTATGACCTTCCTAAAACCTGGTTTTACCAATATCTTCAGATTAGGCATTTCCTATCCACTAATTCTATTAGAGACACTAGTCAAGACCATGTGTTATTTAAATCACTTTACACACTGGATCACACCTTCCAAAGCCTCTCTCCCTTATACCGCTCTATTAATCAACCAACTATAGATGACAAACTTCCCTTTATGCTCAAATGGGAACATGATCTTAAGTTTACTTATTCTATGGAGCAATGGCATCAGGCATTCAAATGGTCCACTTGTACCTCTAAATGTGTTAATCATATTGAACAAATTAAAAAAGTTCAGTTAAGATGGTATCTCACCCCAGACCGGCTTGCCCACTGTATCCCTGGTTATTCTAACTCATGTTGGAAACAATGTTGTGGAATTGGTACTCTGCTTCACACCTGGTGGTTGTGTCCCAAAATAGTCCCATTTTGGAAGGATGTCTTTCAGTTACTTTCACATATCACTCAAAGTCAGATGAACCCAGACCCTGCTCTGGCTTTATTGTTTATTGGAATGTCTGATGTCTCACCCTAAAATAGATGGTTGGTTGCACATATACTTACCGCTGCCAGAATGAGCATAGCCTCGAAATGGAAATCCACAGACCCATCTGTAATGGGGGATGTTAGATCCCGGGTTGATTTGTACAAACAATATGAAACCACTTTGGTAAACTTAACTTACTAACTTACTTCAATATTCAGAAATGCTGAATCGGATCCATTCATAACAGATGCAGATGGTTGTATTATCAGTAACGGAAGCGTTTTTGCTCAACCCTGCCGGATCCAGCAAAAACGCTAATGTGAAAGTAGCCTGCATCTTGGCAGCTCACAGTTTCTGGACAGGACGTAGAGGACATAGGAATGCGCTATGACCTTTCGCTGTGCAATGTCAGGTCGCAATGTACTGTGCGCCTAGATGCAGTATTGCATGAAGGAAGAAGAGAGGTGGCTTTTTTTTTGTTTGAGGTCTTCATTAAGGGGACTGGGAAGAGCCCCCTTTAAAAATTTGCTGTGGGGCCCAGTCAGTTCTAGTTACGCCACCAGGGGTGCACCACCAATGAGGCCAGGTGAGGCGATTGCCTCAGGCAACACCAGGTAGGGGCAAGAGAGGGGCAGCCGAAGGGCCATGGGCTGAAGGGAAGGGGTTAGGTTAAGAAATTGGCATTGGGGAGGGAGGGGCACCATTTCAGTTTTCACCTCAAGCATAAGAAAGGCTAGGTGCACACCATACGCCACTGGAGCCTACATGAAGATAAGGGAAAGATCTGCATCTGTTCTGTGTTTAGTCCCACACCCGGTTTTGGCTGACAGTTACTGATGGAAAATACTGACCGAACACTGTGTGAATAAGGCATAAAAGAGGGGGGTCCTGAGCAGGAGACCCCTTTATATAAAGTCCATATGCCCTAATAGGCAAAAGGGGTCATTGAGTTAAGATAACCCTTTTTTCTCCTGTTTTTATGCAGTTCTTGAAGTGGAGGAGCAGATCCCGTGCTCTTGGGAAATTTATAATGATTATCGTAAAGGTCGTACTAGAAACTGTTTTGCAGAGACAATATATGAAAATGTCTAAAATAAGATTAGAAGTACTGCATGCCAAGGCAGCTCAACTCAAGCAAGGTGGCATTTATTACTCTGCTAGACAGACATTTGAAGTTTGAGTTTCATGCAGGCAGAATGCAAAACTTCATATCCCCTCAGTCCCCAAGGTCAATAGTATTCCGGTCTAGTACATTGTTGCAGAGTCTGAAAATTGATACATTGTTTAGAATTTATTCCTAAGGCAAAACATAACATTTCTGAGGCCTCATGAACTTGTTGCCCATTGCAACCAATCACAGCACAGCTTTCATTTTTGCAAAACAGGATGAGAAATGAAAGCTAAGCTCTGATTGGTTGCTACTGACAACAAGGCCAGTTAATTTCATGATTGCTTTTGTAACTAGTACATTACATGCAGTTTATGTATGGCCAATCTGACACATATCACAAATCTAGTACACTGCACAAATTTGATTTTTCTCTTTTTACACCATGTGCAGATAGGTGACTGCGCTTTACCTTATTTAACCCCTTAAAGGTATTTTCCTGGATTACTTTGGTTTTTAGCAGATATGTTCATGTAGTTGCTTACCTCCTGCATATCTTCCCATGCTTTTTTTTTCAGTTTGGACTTTCCTGACCCGTTTTTCACCATGTAAGCCAATCCCTCTGGTTTGTTTCCATCCTGTATGTAGCACTTACTGTTTCTGTATCCAACCAAACCCATGATGCTCTTCTGCTTCCTCTACCACAGCTCCAGCCCTGCCCCTAACAACCAGCTCTTTCTACTGCATGAAGCTGCGTTGCTCTGACCCCTACTTCTACCACTGGAGCTACTATGGGAAAACTGATGGATGGGATGCAGTGTTGGACCCCACCATCTGATGACCTGTTCTTTTAAATAGTCACTAACATTTCAAAAAACTTTTGGTATGTCATAGAGACATATCAAAAGTTTTGATCAGTGGGGGTCTGAGTGCTTAGACCCCCATGATCTCTAGAATGAGGAGAAAGGAGCACTTGCATATCGCGCTGTCTCTATTCGCTAGATGAGACGGGCACCATAAAAGTCTACAGGCCCATTTCAATTCCATCCTCAGCAGCAAGGAGAAAGCACGTGCTTTGCAGGTGCTTCTTTCTCCTTGTTTTAGAGATCTTGGGACTCTCAGCAATCAGACCCTCCACTGATCAAAACATTTGATATGTCCCTATAACATATCAAAAGTTTTTTAAAAAGTTAGTGACCCTTTAAGTTCCTTCCAAAGGACCCAGGACTGTTGGCACATCTGTAAAATGTTTCTGTGATGCTACCAAGAGCTTTCCCACTGTTGGTTTGCCCTCCTGTATACCATAATCAGTAATAATCACAGACATTGCCCTGTTCTCTACACAGGCAATGCATCTGTCACGTTCCGGTGCCAGCAGAAGCGCTTCTCTACTGTGCCGCTGGCGTCTGGTTGCTAAGGAGGTTGTGAAGGAGTGCTGGCCAATTACTGGCAGCGTTTGCACGCTAAGGTCACTGGTTATGTGATGCTGGGCGCATCATGTGACCAGGAAGTGCAGCATATTGAAGCAGGCAACCTGCTGACCACAGGTTGCCTGTGAATGGTGCTATATCCTGCGATTGCCTCACTGGCCTACTGTTCATACCCTGCTATCTGGATCTCTGATGCCTGGACTGGACCCTGACTCCCTTCCTTGCACCTATCTGTCTCTACGTTTGTTATTTTGTCCTTTATTTTCTCCCCACCTAGACCCCAGTCAAGTAGGGACTGTCATCCAGTTGGGGATCCTTGTTTAGAATGGATCATGCAAATAGGTAGGGACAGTGGTGTGGGTGGAGTTCAGAGCTTCACTTTCACTATCGTGACAGCACCTGACTGATCATATGCTGATCATATGCAGTACATTGACATCAATACAACTTTCATACATTTTTGGCCTACTGTGTTCAACAGATTACAGTGTGCCTATATATTCAGTACAGAAGAATTACAACCTCCATGTGTGCCTATGTTTTAAACCAATTTACATAAAGACGGAGCACGTCCTCCAATTACCCGTGCTATCTTCTTGGACAGGATAAGTGCTGTCATGAATACATTTATCCTGTGTTACTATTTATCCGGCCTGTTTTATGAATGTTATCTTTTTTCAAATTGCAATTTCTTTAAGATGGGAATGGTCGTCATTCTTTTTCCTGTGTGAAGATTTAGTGGCTGAAAATCACTCTGCACTGTAAGAAAATCTGACATGTTTTATTTATAGCCCTCCTAGGGCAGACAAAGTGACCAGAGGCTGTCCTTAATTCCTCTCTCCTCTCCTGTTGAGAATTTTTCACAAAAATTGTGGACAAGAGCCAGACATTTCTTAGAATATGCTCTAACCTTTGGCAACCTTCCAGATTTTATCTGCCAGAAAGTTGATACCTGTTTTTTTTTAACTTACCTAGTTTCATAGTACAGTTAAAAAAAGAGTCAAGTGCATCAGGTACAAACAGGGGTGGGGGGTGGGGGTGGAAACGTAGGATAGGCGAGTGAAAACCAGACTTCTACACATTTACATAAGCATTAATTTTATTTAATTTTTAAAAATTATATAAGTTTTTTTTTTTTAACTATCCACTATTACTGCTGTGACCACGTACTGAGGTAGATTATTCCATGGATTCACAGTTCTTATGGTTAAAAAGCCTTGTTGTTTCTGGAGATTGAACTTTTTCTACTCCAGGGGAAAGCAGTGCCCCTTGTTTTTTGAGCAGATTTTACATGGAACAGCTTTTCACCATTTTTTTTTTAGTACAGGTTATTTATATATTTATATTAGTTAATCATGTTCCCCCTTCAAGACTAAATAAATTTAATTCTTTTAATCTTTCGTCATTAGTAGGCTCCTCCATGCCTTTTATCAGTTTAGTTGCTCTTCTGTGTACTTTTTACAGCTCCAGGGCATTCTTTCTACAAACTGGAGCCCAGAACTGAACTGCATATTCCAGATGAGGACACACTAAAGCTTTGTAAGGTGGTAATATGATATCCCTGTCCAGTGTTGGACTGAAGTCCCTTTGGCCCACCAGAGAAAGTGACTCCGAGGTCCCACCCTCTGTGTATATTGGACATTAAGGGCCCTGTTTTATTAGGGGTCCATTATTTTCAGAGATTGGGCCCACTGGAGGATCCTCTGGTACTCTGGTGGGCCAGTTTGACCCTCTTGCATGAATCAATGCCTCTTTTAATAGATGACAATATCCTGCTAGCCTGACTTGTTCAACTTGATGTTAAAGAAATAGATAGACGTTGGGGACAAGGGGTCACGTAGTTGATAGAGGTAACAACTCTTTGGACCCCATTTCAGATGTAGTGCGTACCCAAACAGGACATGCTAATGTGGAAACACGAGTTATGTCCCACTATGGAGACAGATACAATAATAAGAAGGGTACACAAAACAAAAATGCAAAAAGAAAAAAGGGAAAAAAGGATTTGTGTAAATGTCTCACATGTCACAGATAACATACATTAGAGGGATCCAGCTGAGGGAAGGACTATCCCGCAGAGGTGTGACACCTGAGGGTTGTGATACTCCTTTTTAAAGTCTCTCTGCAGAATCTTAGGCATGAAACTGAGCTTCTTAGTGTATATTCTGTAATTCCCATGCTGAGGGGTATAGAACTTGGATACGGTTGGCCAAACCATCTTGAAGTGTGGAAGGGTGGGGTAGTAATGTTCCCTCTCACAGCAGCAGAGTCTCAATCAGTCATAAAAAAGCAAAAAACCTTGTTGACTGACTCCAATGCATGGCCTTGCTGCTTCTGGACATTCTAGTTTCCTTCCTCTTTCTGGAGCCCTTTTAGATAAAGAAGTTTTAGCTGCAGATGTCTCGGGAATGATGATTTTTTGGCCTAACCATGAGGAGTAAGCACATGTAGGTCCTCACTGTTCATCACTGTACAGACTTAGCACTAACTATGGGGCAGACCCAGGTCAATCTCCTAGCAACCTCATAGGGGTTGGGTGAAGGTGGTTCAATACCATTCAGTACTATTGAGTACACAAATACAACAAACCTCAACATTTCACCCGTAGGGGTTTTATCACAATAATACATTTTTTCATAGAGCAGGTGTCTAGGTTCCCCTGCCCTGACTTAGATCCACTGTTGCTGAAGTCCAATCTTGATACAGAAAGAATATTGGGAATATATATCAGGCTGTAGCCACACGCCGATCGTCCACACGACACTCAGTGCATGACCAATGATCACAGTGCAGCACTACTGCAGCCATGAATGGGGTTGCAGCAACGTGCAAGGGGACTTCCATGATTACGGCTCTTTTTATACAGGCTGGGGATGAGAAGATTGGCGAATGGAACCAGGGTACCAGAACGGAGTGGCACCCTGATTTTTTCATTAGGTACCTCATGATTCAAGGGCTAGTTAAAAAGGGCCATAATCCTGTAAAACCCCTTTAAGCACATGGTCTAGGTAAAAATAAAATGATTCTGAAAATGTGATTTGTCTTTGATTTCCCGATCATTTGTTTGGAAAATAATAGACTATATTATAAACATAAATATTTATTAAGGCGTTCGTAGTAGATATGCATTTTCATCAGAAATCCTCATGTGTATTTAGATAAAATGCTTGTAATCAGGCAATGTGGGCAGTCAAGCTCAGTGCCTGCACGCTGCCTGCATGTCTTACTGTGCCTATAAATAGAGATAATTAACTTTATCCTCCAGTGTTTCAGAGGAGTTGCATAGCCTACAATAGGGAAAAATAATACTGTTCATTTTCTAATGTTGCATTTAGGTCGAATGTTAGTATGGAGAATGACAACAGTAACCAATTCATTAATTGGAGATTGTTTACGGGGGCTATTTGCTCATAGGGATAACATATTATGATGCAGGAGAGAGGTTATCTCGTTTACACAAGTCCTTGTTATCATGAGTGTGACAACCCACCCCATAATGTGCGTTCACTTAAAGTTCTGGTCTCTTTGAGTACAGATGAGTGAATTTCTTGAATTTGTTAAAGGTCAGATTCTAATGAATAGGTCGGAAAATTTGACTCGAATAGAAAGTGCTCACATTGTATCTACAGTTGAGCCTCCTAGGACAAATCTTTTTCTATTTTTTTTTTTTATTCATTTTTTTATACATGTCTTTCTTTTTCCCCAATTTCAAGGTGTTTAACTCAAAGACAGCATTACTAATGTCAGTGACACGGACGTATGCAGCCATGGCTAAACACATGGTTGGCATGGTTAACAAACAGCCTGCTTAAAAACGCACTGCGCTGTCAGATTTGTTATGCCTTTTAAAATTAAAGAAGTGTTCAAAAACTGCCCCTTATTGGGGGAAGATGTCTTCCGGT
Organism: Rhinella marina; assembly: GCA_900303285.1. Lineage (NCBI taxonomy): Eukaryota > Metazoa > Chordata > Amphibia > Anura > Bufonidae > Rhinella > Rhinella marina. Next base: position 22,039 of record ONZH01009980.1, on the reverse strand, counting down.
GTTTATACACACAAGGTAATATTGGAAAAAGCACTAGCTTGTTCTGATCAAACAGTTCAAAAGCCTTAATGGGACTGATGTGTTTATATACTCACACATGGTAGTATCAGAAAAAGCATTGGCTTGTTCTGAACTAGCAGTCCAAAAGTTATCCTTTGTCCGGGAGCACCAGCAATACAATATGGAATCTGACGGACAAAGCGGGAGATGTGTGGGTGTGTAGGGGTAGTACTAGTGGCAGCATTATCAGCACATTATGGAACATGACAGATAAGGCAGGTGATGTGCAGATGTTTAGGGGGGTAGTAGTAGTTGCAGTAGTAGCTACTGTAGTAGCAGTACATTATGGAACCTGATGGACAGGCATTGTAGGGGCAGTAGTAGTGGGAGGAGCAGCATCTGCACCACAAGTAGCAATGCAGTATACAACATGATGGACAGACAGCATTAGTGGGATAATTGGGCTAGTGATAAATAGTCACTGTTAGCAAAAGTAGGTATAATCCTGGGCTAATAAACTGGCCACATCTTAAAGGGGTTTTCTGGGACTCCTATATTGATGACTGATCATCAGTATAGGTGATCGTGGGGCCGGGCCATTTTAACACATTGGTGGGCCCAGTGCAAAGGGTTCAGCTGCTTCAAGGGGCTGCAGCACTAGACTGAACCCTCCATCCTCTTCAATGTTTACATTGGTTGAGTGATCTCCATACTATACATATAGTAGTATGGCATACTTCCCCAAGAAGAAACAACACCAGCGGCACCTGTAGCACAGTCTGGCAACATTTTTTTAACATGACACTATACTGCCCAACACCTATCTATACACACTCAATCCCACCTAGTCTCCCATGTGCCCATCCTCACACTGAAAATGACCCATTAGTGCTCCCCTGACAATAGCACCACCACTTTAGTGTCCCTCATAATAATGTTGCTCCCATAGTGCCCTGGCTCAATAATGCTGTCCCTTTCTGTTAGTGCTGCCCCTTTTAATAATGCTGCCCATGTAGTTTTAATAAAATTAAAAAGAAGTAATACTTGCCTAGACCCTGATAAACAGAGCAGATCACCTTGGCCTGTGCTTTCTGCTGCTCAGTTAAGCAGTCGTGATGACATCATTGCTTTGTGCCTGCGTGCTGGGTCAAAGAGCACTGGACAGGTAATGGTTGAGCAGGATGCTGACAGTTCCTTGCATCACTATTGTATTCAACAGGGGGCGTGGCTAGGGTTTCAAAAGATTCCAGAACAAGCCCCAATGCATATGTGTCAGATTTTCAATCCAAGCCCCCATCGCTAGTACTAAAGGCATATTTGAATGGATATTCAGCACTATCATATATACAGGAGAATACAGCACCACATACCTCTTACATCCAGTTGTGTCAACTCTAGTGTGGACATTCTATTTCCTGATCGTCTTCATTTGGCGCAGAAATCAAATGACAACTTCTTTCAGCTGCGACTTGTGTCTGCAGAGTTTGCCACACAAAGTTAGATTCCCCAGTTTTCTATTGTCCTCACACTCCTGGTGTCCCAACAATGTTATCTGGCTGCTACCCTCACTACTGTGCATGCTGTGCTCCCCAATGCCCCCAAATACTTTATTTATGATTGTCCTCATTAGTAGTAGTGCCTCCCACAGTGCTAATGCTCTCCGAGAGTGCTCCTATTAGTAGTAATGCCCTCCATATTGTGCCCAATAATAGTAATGCCCACACAGAACACTCAGTAGTAATAGGGTCCCTAAATTGCCCCCAGTAGTAAATAACACCCCTCCATAATGCCCCTTATAGTGCCTCCGGTAGTTATAATGCTCCTTATAGTGCTCCCAGCAGTTATAATGCCCCTTATAATGCCCCAGTAGTTATAATGCCCCTTATTGTTCTCCCAATAGTTATAATGCCCCTTATAGTGCCCCCAGTAGTTATAACGCCCTTTATAGTGCTCCCAGTAGTTACAATACCACTTATAGTGCCCCCAGTAGTTATAATGCCCATTATAGTACCCCAGTAAGTGTAATGTCCTCTGTAGTTTACACAAAATTAGAGCACTATATTGCCACCGGTATTCAGGACACACAGTCATTGTCGAGCAAGTCTCCAAATTTATGTTATCAGAAGACAGAGGAGCATTGCTAACGCTCAAAATGGACTACTTTAGAGCTATTTTTCAAAATTTTTCTAATATTTCAGTAGTTAAATTATATTACAAAAATGGTCATCATCACTTCCCCTATAAATTACAAAAATAAAAAAAAAGAATGACAGTTACACTTTAACTGCAGATCCTCGGTGTAAACATGGATGTAACATGATTGTCTATGGGGATGAGCGATCACAATAATGATTGCTCATTCCCATACAGAGATGATGATGGCTCTCACCTCCTCTAATGAGCAGGCAGTTCATGCCCAACTTACTCTGGTGGCCTTTGATAGAAGTGGCATGTGAAACGCCAGCCTTTAGTAAATGAGCCTCAATGCGATTTATCATTCTGATGTTGCTAAGAAGATCAGGAGGGTGAATCCAAGAGCTGCTCACGTGCTCCCGCTCATGCTTTTTCTTATTTCAAACAATTGCCGCCGAAATCAACATGCCGTGATACTCAATGATTTTCTGGCAGACCATATAAATAATTTAGATTTATGAGCTCCTAATCTTATCCAAATGCGCAGGAGACAATCTCATTTTACAAGATTTTACGCATTATTTCCTTGCCAGCATAGATTTACCATAGCAATTTCTAATTCTACTGGTTAAAGTATAAACGTGAAAAAATACATACACGTAAAAATCCTGTTGTAAGATAAGGAAATGATTATAGGGAGGGCAGACTGACAGCTTGCATCGTACTCTGGGATTTTGCTTGGTTACTGAGATAGAACCTACGTGAAAATAATTCACGAGTTCTAGGAAACTACACAGCAGTAGAACTAGCCTTCATGTCTGAGGCAATCCATATAGTTTTCCAGAGAAATTTAACCCCTTCACGGATTATTATGCACTCGTAAGTGATAATGTGTAAGGGATTGTATAGAGTGGGCTGATGTGCGGAGCTTGCGCCATTCAAGGCAGGTGCCGGCTATATAATACAACAGGCACCTGGCCGCAATTACTGGGATCAGCAATGATGGCGAACCCGGTTATTTAACCCCTCAGATGCCATGGTCAGTAGCGATTGTGGCACCTGTGGGACAAGTGATCAGAAGGCTGCAGATTCTAACTCCCTAAGGGGGCTAAAAGTTATTACGTAAAAAGTACAAAGAAAAAAAAACTTGAAATAAACATAAAATATTACAAATTCAAATCATCCCACTTTCCCAATTTCACATATAAAAATAAATAAACAAAAAATATGACATAACAGGTATCTCAGTGTCTGAAAATGTCTATTAAAACATTATAACAGAAAAAAATTAATTAAAAATGTGATTAAAAAATTGAATAAATGTGATCAAAAAGTCGTACATATCCCAAATATGGTACCAATAAAAACTGCAGTTTGTTCTGCAAAAAACAAGCTCTCATACAGCTCAGTAGATAGAAGTATAAAAAAAAGGGTTTATTTTTGTTAAAGTACTAAAACAAAATAAAACTATACAAATCTGATATTGTCATAATCATATTGACCCGGAGAATAAATATATCATGTCATTTTTATCGCAAAGTAAATGCTGTAAAAACTAGAGATGAGCGAATCATTAAAAATGTTATTCGCCGAACATTCGTCGAACTTTTCATAAGATTCGTATATTTTCTCAAAGACCCCTATAATCTGGTAGCATCTTGCTGCTGTGTGAGCAGGTAATATTTGAATGTATCCGTACGGTGGGCCCCCAAAATAAATTTTACTGGTGGACCTAAGGCACCCCAGTCCGACACTGCTCAGACTATTCTACCCTGCAAGGCCTGATCTAATCACTAGCCTCAGCAAGAGGAGTAGGAAATTCGGATGTAATCCAGCCTTTATTCATTTTTATAAAGGTGTTTTTTTGAACACTGCCAGATGACAATTTTGTCCTTTTGGGTGTTACCACCCCCCCAGCAGCACTAAAAACCCTCTCTGACATGACACTTAAGGCTGGGCAGGAAAGAAGCCCTAGTGCATAGTGGGACAGTTCCGGCCACTGTTGTAATCTGCCTGCCCAGAAGTCCAGGGGGTCTGAGAACCTGCTCTGAACCTGCTCATTGAGGCGGGTGATCTGGGCCTGCTCACTTGGCTGTAGCTGTTGGGAGGCAGAGAAAAATTGCTGCATCATACTAATGAGACTTAACTGGCTGCTGCTGGTTGTGGCAGGAGGTGGATGACTCGGCCGGACTTCCTTCCCAGACAAGCAGGCAGCAGGCTGTGGCCAGGTTACTACATAGCTTCTCCCGCAATGATGCTAATTTCTCCTCCCTTTCCGGTGGAGGAAAACAATCCCCCAAGTTGGATTGATACCGTGGGACCAGAAGCATCGCCAGCCAGTATTCATCTGTCTGCCTTATTTCTAGGATACGCCTGTTGCTCCGTAAGCATGTGAGCATACAGCTCGCCATCCTGGCCAGCATGCCCGAGGAGCCAGATCTTTCCATCTCAGCCTCTCTCAGGGACACTTCAATGTCCCTGAAAGTCTCATCATCGTCAGCCTCCAGACCCTCCAGCTGTGTCTCCTTCTCCTGGTCAACATCGTCATCCTCATTAAAATCCTCCTCCTCCCCCCTCCTCTAACTCAAGCTCCTCATCCTCCTCCTGCTCCACAAGGGAACTTTGGCGTTGGGTTCTCCCCTACAGTGACAGCATGGCGTGCAGACAGATGGCCAGGATTTCCTTCCTCCATTACCCCCTGCTGCATGAGCGCGAGTGTCTTTTCCAGCACAAATATTAGTGAAATTATGTCGTTCACACCACAGCTGTCCCGGCTGACCAATTTTGTGGCTTCTTCAAAGGACGTTAGAACAGTGCAGGCATCTCGGACCAGCCTCCACTGCCGGAAATCAAAGCCGCACCTGCTCCCTATGGTGGAAGATTCTGGCTGCTGCTGGACAAAATTGTCCACTGCTCTACGCTGCTCAAGGAGCCGCTGCAACATATGAAGAGTGGCATTCCACCTGGTCGGCACGTCACCTATTAAGCGGTGTGGCAGAAGACCGTTTTGTCGCTGCAGTTCCAGCAGAGCGTGGCGAGATACATATGAATGGCGGAAATGAGTGCAAAGCTTCCGCGACTTTGCCAGCACTGTGCGCAGGCCAGTGAATGTTTTGAGAAATCTCTGCACCACTAGATTTAGGACATGTGCCATACAGGGAGCATGCGTGAATTGACCCAGGTTTAGCGCTGCCACTATATTTGTCCCATTGTCACTCACTACCTTGCTCACTTCCAGCTGGCGTGGAGACAGCCAGTGCGCTATTTGCTGCTTCATGTAATGCAGAAAGCGCTGGCCTGTGTGGCTGCTACTGCCAAGACAAACTAAATCTAACACTCTATGGCAGCGTTGAACCTGGCACATATGATATGAAGGAGGGGGGTTAACTCTGTGCTCTGACGCTCCAGCAGGCGGACTGCCCGTGGAGGTGGAAACAGATAGTTGTTGGGTGGTCTGCTGCAATCCTGGCTGGAAAGCGCTTGGAGGTGCCAACAGCAATTGGCCCGGTTGCTGGGGGGTTCCTGACTCGTTGCCACTAAATACATTCAGCCAGTGGGCAGTAAAGGACATGTATTGCCCCTGGCCGTAAGCATAGCACTGTGACGTGCATGGTGCTGCAGAGAGACAGCTGCAGGGAGCGTCCTATATTGTAAGACACGTGGCAGAGACTGCACAGCCAGCAGCTTTGTCAGGTGAGCATTCAGTATGTGCAAATTGGATTACTTGTGGTGTAAAACTGCTTTCTGACCACGCACTCGGCAATGGATGGCTGCCGAATAAGAGAAAGTGGAGACATGCACACAGTGGGCGATGAGGTGTATGTACTAGTTACACCCCTGGATGCGGGTTGAGCTCCGGCCCTGGATGCGGACTGCCTGACCGAAGGGACCCCGGGAGAAGTAACCAGCTCTTCAGTATTAATGGGCTGCTCTAAATTGCCGGCATGACGCCGCTTCAGATGGTTCCACAGAGCAGTGGTCCCGACATTTGTGGCTTTCCCACAGCTCAATTTCTGTTTACACAAATTATACGTGGCCATACTGCTGTCCCCCGGCAGAGTGGTGAAATACTTCCACACACTCGACATGTGCCCTCCACAGCTGGCCAAGCTTGTATCCCTTGCACGCTTACACCCTGGTGCCGGCCCCACTATACTTGGGGTCTCGCTAGTTCTCAAGGGACTGGCCCTGGGCCTAACTCGCCTCTTCCCTCTGTTCTTGCCACTACTACTACTACCCTACTCCTCGGAGATCAAACCCTCCTCACCAGCCCCATCCGCCTCCCAGGTCCTCCGGTCTAACACATCAGATTCATCATCAGACTGCTCCCCACCACTTTTTCCTGACTGCAAATTAGGCTGTTCCCTACCAACCTCCAATTCCGGGCAGTCCAAACTCTGACTGCCCACTAAGAAATCCTCAGGGAGGCTGTCCTCTATAACCGCAGGATTATGCGGTGGGGTTCAGTGGCCTTTTATTTTATAAATTACAGAAGGGACACTACTAGGAGGGAGCACTGAAGCCCAAGAGGTGGCACAAAATGATGGGCTTTGCTGGAGTGGAATGGTGGAGCAGGACGAGTCTGACCCCTGGCTACATATGGAGACTGTATCAGCAGATGACAGATCATCCGGAGACTGAGATGAGCGTGCCATCCTCTCCACCACCTCATCCACTTTCTCCTCCACTACAATTTTGCGCCTTGGTGGGTTAGCCTGGTGGAACACCCGCCAACTATTACGAATTACAGTAGTAGAAATTCCGGCTACAGGTCCTTTGGCACTGCCGCCCTGTGCCACCTTCTCCCTTTTTTTTAGAGCTCGAGGTCAGGCTGGAACTGGACCCCATTTGCTTATCCATTCCAGACATTTTTCACTTCACTCTGTGGCACTGCAGCTTGTCTTTGTCCCTGTCTCTCTCCCTGTCTCTCTCTCCCTGCCTGATTAATTACTAGCCCTGCACTTGCCCTGCAGTATCCCTGATGTGTAATATGGATTCCCTGAACAATTACACCCCAATTTCAACAACTCAGGTCTCAGAACTTCACACACAGTGCTTCTGCTCAGCTCAGCAGTCGCAGCAGAAAAGATGTGTCACTGGCTTACCGAGCCTGAGCCAATCAGAGCAAGTCCTGCCCACTAGTTCAGGTGACCGCTTTTTTCCTGGGCTTTTGCACACGAATAACGAACTAACAGTAAAAGTTCGCTAATTACTTGTATTTGTACGCAACAGCGTATAGAGTAACTTATACGTAGCATTAGCGTACAATTTATCGGACAAGTACAAAGCGAATGCGTAGAAAGCCTTAGGAACATTTTCGAATCTTAACGGAGCGAATCACCTAATATTCAGATTCGCTTCGCAGCTGAAAATTTCCAAGATTTGATACAAATCAACGAATAGATTCGCTCATCTCTAGTAAAAACCTTGGCGAAATTGTGTTTTTAAAAAAAAAAAAAAAATGCACCATACAAATATTTTTTCCCTGTTTTCCAATACTAGACATAGACCCCCGGACGAAGGCACGCTGAAACACGCGTCGGGGTAGCGCCATCCCTGGCTTCACATCACACTTTGCTCTGGTGAGTTATTAAGGCTTTGCATCTTTATAGGTTCATATTATGTGATGTCCTGTCTGGCATTCTGTTACTAATATATTTCTGACCTGTTTCTATTATGGGTGCCGTGATGCACTCTCGTTTTACTAATTGTTTATACCCAGTATTGTGATGTTGGCTGGGGATGGCGCTCTGTTTTTGCCAACTCTTTCCCTAATGTATATTTTTAATATGATGTGATTCAATAAAGACTTTATATATTTTTATAGTACTTACCGTCTCTGTTTTTCTATATAGATTCTCTATGTAGTTATATTTTCAATACTACAGTCATGGCCAAAAGTTTTGAGAATGATACAAATATTAATTTTTACAAAGTCTACTGCTTCAGTTTTTATAATGGCAATTTGCATATACTCCAGAATGTTATAAAGAGTGATCAGCTTAACAGCAATTACTTGCAAAGTCAATATTTGCCTAGAAAATGAACTTTATCCCCCAAAACACATTTCAACATCATTGCAGCCCTGCCTTAAAAGGACCAGCTAACATTGTTTCAGTGATTGCTCCATTAACACAGGTGTGGGTGTTGATGAGGACAGGGCTGGAGATCAATCTGTCATGATTAAGTAAGAATGACACTACTGGACACTTTAAAAGGAGGCTGGTGCTTGGCATCATTGTTTCTCTTCTGTTAACCATGGTTATCTCTAAAGAAACACGTGCAGTCATCATTGCACTGCACAAAAATGGCCTAACAGGGAAGAGTATCGCAGCTAGAAAGATTGCACCTCAGTCAACAATTTATCGCATCATCAAGAACTTCAAGGAGAGAGGTTCCATTGTTGCCAAAAAGGCTCCAGGGCGCCCAAGAAAGACCAGCAAGCGCCAGGACGTCTCTTAAAAGTGTTTCAGCTGTGGGATCGGGCTACCAGCAGTGCAGAGCTTGCTCAGGAATGGCAGCAGGCAGGTGTGAGTGCATCTGCACGCACTGTGAGGCGGAGACTCTTGGAGCAAGGCCTGGTCTCAAGGAGGGCAGCAAAGAAGCCACTTCTCTCCAGAAAAAACATCAGGGACAGACTGATATTCTGCAAAAGGTACAGGGAGTGGACTGCTGAGGACTGGGGTAAAGTCATTTTCTCTGATGAATCCCCTTTTCGATTGTTTGGGACATCTGGAAAACAGCTTATTCGGAGAAGACGAGGTGAGCGCTACCACCAGTCTTGTCTCATGCCAACTGTAAAGCATCCTGAAACCATTCATGTGTGGGGTTGCTTCTCAGCCAAGGGAATCGGCTCTCTCACAGTCTTGCCTAAAAACACAGCCATGAATAAAGAATGGTACCAGAATGTCCTCCGAGAGCAACTTCTCCTAACCGTCCAAGAGCAGTTTGGCGATCAACAATGCCTTTTCCAGCATGATGGAGAACCTTGCCATAAAGCAAAGGTGATAACTAAATGGCTCAGGGAACAAAACATAGAGATTTTGGGTCCATGGCCTGGAAACTCCCCAGATCTTAATCCCATTGAGAACTTGTGGTCAATCATCAAGAGACGGGTGGACAAACAAAAACCTACAAATTCTGACAAAATGCAAGCATTGATTGTGCAAGAATGGACTGCTATCAGTCAGGATTTGGTTCCAGAAGTTGATTGAGAGCATGCCAGGGAGAATTGCAGAGGTCCTGAAGAAGAAGGGTCAACACTGCAAATATTGACTTGCTGCATTAACTCATTCTAACTGTCAATATAAGCTTTTGTTACTCATAATATGATTGCAATTATATTTCTGTATGTGATAAAAACATCTGACAAACACACATAAAAACCAGAGGGCAGCAGATCATGTGAAAATATAATATTTGTGTCATTCTCAAAACTTTTGGCCATGACTGTACACATAGTAAAATAAATGTTGCCATTAAAAATACAACTTGTCCTGTAAAAAATAAGCTATGGCTATGTCAATGGAATGTCCTGTTGACAGGACTTTCTTTTTCGTCCTACATAACAGAAACCAGGCAGATCTGTTATGCTTACCCATAGACTTCTATTATGATGGATCAAAACGGAATTCCTCTAAAGGTTTCCATTTTGAATTCCATGTTATGAATTCTGTTATTTTCCATTATAACCATGTTATAATGGAAAGCAATAACGAAATTCATAACGTTGATGTGATCCCGCCCTTAATAGAATTGATTTGCTCATTTCATACATACCTTGTGCTTCAAAGATCAATTTTCTCCTATTTTTGTCCACAAGTTTTTGGTGGTAGCCTCAAGTCGTTCAGTCAGTGCCTTTTCATAATAAGATTTCCCCCTGGTGGTAGCCTCAAACTGTTCAATCAGTGCTTTTTCATTCTACAATTTTTTTTTTTTATCTTTGCTGCGCTAGTCCATTTGAAAAGATGAACAAAGTGTCTCATACCAGGAACTCAGCTTTTTCTGGGTAAGAGCCCTTTAGCAGAGCTGAGCAAAGAAAATTTGTTTAGCTGTCTGAGAGACCTTGATTGGAGTACTATTTCTTCTTATGGAGGGCACTGAGTGTGCATGAGGAGTATTGTAAGCTAGTCAACACTCCTCTAGGTTTCTGGAAAAAAAATATATTAAAATTGGTACATCTGACATCTGCCAGCACCAGATAGGTTTGGGAAAGCTAATTTGAATATATTTCCCAGAAACCCAGAGGATTATTGTCTGGGCTGCTATACTCTGCACACATACTACACATACTAGGCGCTCTCCATAATAAGAAAGAGTAACCCCCAGAAAACACAAATATATTGATCAGAAACACAGAGCACCATACTAGGTTCTTTCTCTGCACAAAAAAAATGGGTTCAGTAGAATCCGAGCTTTTCACTCATCTTTAGTTTTATCATATACCTCTAAGGTAACAGCCTAACAAAGCAGCCATTTATGAAACCAACTATGATCACCATCTGGAGGTGTTTAACTAAATTGTTCAAATATCGAGCAGGCAATGTATTAGCATGCTAAATAATTTTCTGATTAAAGTCTATTGAGGTCTAGGGAGCCTACGATCAAAAGGCGCAATTATTCATGGTAAGCATTTGTTTGGACGTTTTTCTTTTTCATTTTAGAGCTGCTATGCCATTGAAAACTAAATACAGAATATTTTCCTCCTGTACCAGTCAGCACAAACGATAAGACCTCCTACATAGATAGGTAATCCAAAGTCAGTTAACTCCTGCTGTGAGAGGAATGTTTTCTGCAAAGTAATTCGTGTTGCAGTTCAGGTAGTGTGAAACCACTGTGCCTAATAACCGGAAAGACACCATAAAGTAGGATTCAGGAATAGAAGGCAGCTGACCTGGGTGGAACATGCAGTGGCCGGGTGTGGGGTAGCCCCAATGCTACGCTGGGTCCCCCGGATACTGTTGAAGTGTTACTGGTCTCCATAAAGGATGGTAAGGCGTGGCACACCCCAATGTGGAATAAATCCAGAGAGTCAGGGTCTGCAATAAATCAGGGTGCTTATTTACTGGAGGAATTCAGGTGCAAAACAATACAGACGAGCACAGGGCTGGCTTCTCCAGTCTCCTCCCTGGCAGAAGAAAGGTTTGATGCTGAGGAAAGGCCTGAGATAGTTGTCTCTCTCTCTCAGAAGGCTAATACCCTAACCAAAGGCTGGTAATCCAGGGTCTGTGGCAGAGTATCCCCATATCAGCATCTTCTTCTGGTCACTCAAATAGTCTGGCTGAGTCTCCTCTTCTAAGCACTGTTCCCTAACTGCAGAACACTAGAGGCTCTGACTTCTCTCCTTATATACAGTTTCTGGCTGACCTGCATTAGAGTTCAATGATACTCAATGGCAATGACAGCAGTTTTTCCAGTTAAAACAGGCTTTCAGACATAATAACATAGCAGCACCTGGCATTCAAAAGGTCAATCTGTCTGGTTTTGGTGGTAAACAAGTATGGCCTTTTCCCTGCAAAACATGCTCTTCTTTAAACCTTATGGTAACTATGGAAAATAACCAAATTCTCATTATTAGCTAGAATGTCCCAAAGGTCTCTAAGTGTTCATTGACCCTTTCCACAGTGCAATAACTTCAGGTTCCCCATCATATCAAAAGGACAGAATTTCCCTCTTTTAGAGACTATATTCCACATAGAATACTGAAGGGATATCATATAGTGAGAATGGTCAGTTGCACCTCTTAGGCTAGGGAAAGAGAGGTTGAACAGCCTGATAGAAAAGAGAGATAGCCATGTTTCCTCCAGAGAGCCGTGGGAACTGCATATGCCAACTGCATAATGTGTACAGTGCCTGTGTGAACCATCTATTAAACTACCTCAGTAAAGTACACTGGGCTTGTTGCATTAATACCGGCCGCATATTTTTGTGCACCAACACCTGCATTTTTGTCACATCATTCAGAGACTCTGTCTTGCACCTCAAAACTCATGTACAGCATAGGCACCCTACCTAACATCAGGAAGGAGCCCTAAAACAAGCGTGTCCCCCGAGAGGAAGAAAAATTCATCCTTCCTATTACTGCACGGCCCAGGGAGTGACATAACGAGGACTGCCACCATGAATACAACTACTCTCATATCCATCGCCTCCCCTGTGACTTGTGGCAGGTGGTAAACTCTATCTAAGGCTAAATACCTCTTCAAGTCCTGTCTTTGCACCTCACCACCTGCAACGCCAAGGGCACCCCACCTTCTGTTAGGCAGGAGACCCTAACAAGGGTGGGCCTAGGGGAATAAAACTAGGCACACCTGTCATTGCACCCCACCAACAACAACACCAAGGACACCCCACCTTCCATTAGGCAGGAGACCCTAATAAGGGCGTGCCCAGGGGAATAACACAACTAAGTACACCTGTCTTTGCACCTCACCACCAGCAACACCAGGGGCACCCCACCTTCCATTGGGCAGGAGACCCTAAGAAGGGTGTGCCCTGGGTGGTATAACAAAACCTGGTGCACCCCCTCATTACTATGCATGGCCCAAGGAGCTCAGGAGCAGGACTGCTGCCACTGTAAATACTACCACCACCCTCAAACTACTTCAACTCAATTCCTCTCCCCCTCAAGTCACTGCAATAAAAAAAATTATGGAAGTGTCCCTTTAAGCGCGAACATAGCAATAACCCTTTAACTCTTCTTGTTAATTTTTTTGGTCACTTGCAGTAAAGTGCATCTCTCATAACAGGTCTTCTTAATTGGGTTCAGACTATACTTTTTTGTAAAGAGGCTTTGAATGCTATACATTTGTTTTTTTTAAAGCCCTAGGGTCATGGAGCTCAGCTAGATGCTTCCACCCCTCCCCCCCCCTTTTTAGCTATTGGTGCAGGGCTGCAACACCCAGACCACCACGGATCAAAACTTCAGACTTCAAACATATCAGTAGTTTGTTAAATAAAAGGTAACCTTTAAAACTAGGACTTCATGTGTAAGCAATTTAGCAATATATTACAAAAATGCTATGAAATACTGGCACAGATACATTGTAATATACCAGTTCGGGTACTGTTCTATGTGAAATCAGCCACCGCTGTAATATGAATGCAGCGAGGACTCCAGAGAGACGCTTAAGCTCAGATGAATCCTTGTGTAGTGTATAATTGCTGCTCTTGTTTTAAAGTGCTCTTTTAGTGTTTTAATTAAATTATAATAGTTCGCTGGGATTTTGCCCTCTGTAATTGTGTATTTATATCAGCAGAATGCTCTGTTTGTGAAACTTGTTACAATTAAATATATTTGCCTTGCTTTCCTAATATAACAGCCCTCTGTTGGCTATAATTCTAAGGGTGGTAAATGTATCTTCGGGGGAAAATATGAAATTTTATTAACACTTATTCTGTCAGTCCAGCACGCAGTGGTCCAGAATATGTGATATATTGTGCCAATTGCTGATTGCTAAAAGGGGTTGTCTCATCAGTGAAGCTGCGGCCTGCTAGGCATTTCTCCTGCAGGCACTTAATGGTATTTTAGATGAAATGGTGTCAGACATGGATAAGTCAAGTTGGGAGCTGCTCTTAGCTGTCCTTTCTGGCTCATAGAGCTGGGACCCTGTCCGTATATCCATAAGACATATGGGCAGGGATTGTCCTCCTAGAAAAATTCTTAAAGGGGTTGTTCACCCCTGGGGCCTTTCAGAAAGACCCACCACACATGCGTAGGGAATCATTCTTACCTGATCCCCACCAGAACCCAAGAGCAATGCAGGATTCGCTAATGTGCTGCTGATTACATGTGGGTCCCGGCACTCAATGGTGGCAGCAGAGTAGAGAGCTGTCGGGGAAGAGAGCATGCTTACCTCGCGATCCTCCCAGGAGCTGCTCTCCTACAAAGACCACAGATGACTTCTTGTTACATTATAAGACCACTATGTCACCAACATTTTCTTTTGAGGGGCTCAAGAAGTATTTACAGTTTAAAATTTTGGGGGTATATGCTGAGAATAAGGGAGGCACATAAGTGGGCAGGGTGTAATGTAATTTACGTGATACACTATTGGGATGGGTGGTTGAGGTGTGAGAATACAGAGCTAGACAAGATATCTAGCTCTGCATGACTTTATACGTCGAGTAGGTAAGCTGTTAACTGTAACCCGCCATATAAAAGGGATACATTAAGATCTACCTGAACACTGTGGTGCTGCAAATTGTGTGACTGAGCTGTCATTATACAGCTGTGTTCACAGTGAAGATCCCGGAGACCGGCCAAAGTGGTCTCTGTGTATATGATCATTGTGACAGTCTTGGCAGGGGTATGCTCAGCTAAGATCCTTGATGTGAGAGCGACCCCTACTGGTTGGAAAGTTAGGTGTGAGTCTAATGTCTGTGAATTAAAGCTGCCTGACAGTGGCAGGAGGGGGGTAATTCACGTTTTTCTTAAACGAATAAAGAAAAAAGTAAAGTAAAAGTAAAGTAAAAAAAAAAAGGTTATAGCTGTAGTTACTAGTTTTAGCAATAGAGTATAGCAGACTACATACACACATTTGTTCCCCGTTTTCTCTCTAAAACAAAACAAAACAAAACATAGAACCAGCAATATAAAAATAGGCCACCAAAATCCAAAAATTCGCTCCAGTTATTTGAAGTCTAGCTGTGATTTTCACGGTTTTTCCTTCAATCTAATAGTACAGTTACATCATATAGCTTTAAGGAGTTAGCCATGTTTTATCTGAAAGGGTAAAAGGATCACATGATCACATATCAAATTAATATTTTATTAATATTGAAATCTCAAATGTGAAGTAAGTTTTTATAAAGCAGGACTGTTTTATATAAAAAGTATTCAGATTATTTATTTTTTTTATAACATTTCTTACAAACAAGTCCAGTTCCCAATACTATGTTAAAGGATACCTGTTAGATTGAATCTTGTGTCTGAACTGCAGGCAGCAGGTTACAGGGCAGGACGAGCTGAGCAGATCGGTATACAGTTTTCTGGGAAAAGATTGTAATTTATTCATTTAAATATCTGCTCTTTCTATGCTTAGGAGTCCAGAGGGCGATTCTACTCAGTGACAGCCAGTGAGCCTGTATAAAAAGATAGCTGTCAATCAGTAAGTAAGACCACCCATTCCAAGCCAAGAATGAGCAGAGATTTAAATGAATAAATTACAACTTATACTGAATGTTTTCTCCCAAAACTATATATCAATCTGCTCAGCTCCTCCTGCTCTATAACATGCTGCCTGCAGATAGCACTGTATGTACAATGCAACAGGTTTACATTACTAATATGGTATGTAAAAAAACTCTAAGGCTCTCAAGTGCAGCAAACAGGCCGCAGGGGAGGGTGTGTGACTGTCTGGATGAGGGTAGTAGTAGTTTTCTCTCTCCAGGAGTGTTTCAATGTAAAGATGTGCAGCAACCAGGCCGCAGGGGCGTGCATGAGTGTAGGTGGCCGGATGGGTGTAGTGGTTGCAATACTCACTGTTCTAACATTCTCTTGGCTGATGTGCACTGATGGGAAGGGTGCACCTCTTCTTCCCTTTGGGAACACTCCGGTTTTGGGGTTTTCCTGCCTGATTGTATCTAGAGTTGAGCAAAGTATGCTTTGGATCAGAGATCCGAAGTCGCTTTGTTCAAAACGTCATTTGAATGCTGTAATGAGACTAATCTCTGTACAGCATTCAAATATATGGGCTTCACGGAGGTGAAATTCATTAAGTCAAAGTCTGATGAGACTTTGGTGAAGAACTTCGGCATTTGATTCTTCAACTTAACAATACGAAGTTGGCTTCAGTACCGAGGTACCAGTTGGTACAAAAGCCGACTTGGGATCCCAGTTTTAAAATGGTTTTAAAGTTGAAGGATCAAATGCTGAAGCTCTTCACCGAAGTCTCGTCAGACTTCAGACATAACGAATTTCACCTCCGCGAAGCCCATACATTTGAACGCTGCACGAGGACGGGTCTCCGTACAGCATTCAAACAAAGTTTTGAACGAAGCAACTTCAGATCTGTGATCCAAAGCGCGCTTTGCTCAACACTAGTAGGATCCAAAGAGTGCTAAGCAGACCCTATAGGCTTATAATGGGATCTGCTGATATATTGTTGAGGTTTCTGTCATTTTGACACAAAAATGATGGGGGCCTCTGATGGGGGCCACCAAATGCAGATGGGAAAGGACGACATATATCACACCACTATTACAGTTATAGTTACTGTATCGAAAGGGCTGCATGTATCCTGGTCAATCAGTTGCCAAATGGACAAACATTTGCCCGCGGTGGTCTATGGGCACTTCAGCCTATATGTGAGGTGTCACCAGAAGGTAATGAACAGAGCACCAGCCTGGTATAGGGTGTATGTATTCTCATGCCATGTACCAAGTAGCAGTGTTTCATGCTAGTGCAGAGCTTCTTTAAGATTCTTTCTCTTTTCATTCATGATGCAAGTATCTTACTTTAAAGGGTCCATTTTTCTTATTCTCCACATATTTTCTCCCTTGGTTGTAGAACACGCTGAAGTGAATGTCTGAACTTTAGAAAACAATGGAAATAATGGTAAAATCAGCTTGAAAGCGGTGAAATATTAGTTAACAAATCTTATCCTGTATCCCATTCCCAATGCAATTTAAGCATGTTTCTCCTGTTTTCAGACTATGTCAAGAAGATTGATAGTATCTCTTTATACGTGCTCCTTTCCCCATAGAAAGCACATTTATCTTGTTACTTGCTGGTTTCGAACAATTTAATGGAGTGCTGAAGTTCACTAATGATTTCAATAGAGACGGCTGGCATAAATCAAAGCGTCATTGCCACTTCCTTCCTACATTGCCACCCTGACTGATTTTGAAATCATTTATACTAATTTAGGGAGACCAGCTGGTTCAGTGCTCATTGGACACATTCTTCATACATCTTTGGAACATGCCTTTTAGATATTGATTAGACATCGGAGAGTAATATACATTAAAGGGGGTTTATGGCTCTAGAAAACATGCTTTCTTCCAGGAACGATGCCTCCAGGAAACAGACATTTCCTCGATGTCTTCCCTGGAATAATGTAGCGATGATAGGCCAACCTATCTTTGCTTTATAGTGTCTGCTCTAACACTCAACTAAAGCTGGTCATACAGCTGTCAACTAAACGTATCAGTCGGAGAGTTGGGAGCTTCCGATACACAATGGATTGTTGGAAGACAATACACTAATGTGTACAATTGCCCAGGGCCCTCGTCTCCAAAGGAGACCCCAGCTTTAGCACTGCTGCTCAGCTGCTCATCTGTGGAAGCAGGCAGGCTTGTGAAAAGCAGTAACAGGAAACGGTAAGCCGCCAACCTAAGTACGCCAGTCAGCGGGTGAGTTCTAGATCTTCTGTTTCAGCCTGCTGTGCTATCTTCTGGCTCCGTCCAGTGTCAGGACCTGGTGTACACCGGTGCATATAACGAGGCACATTTATTAAGACATATATCTAATGTTTACGGCCAGGTTTATTCACTGGTACCCAAAATTGCATAAAATTGTCCGTCGTCTATGTACCGATTTATTATATCAAGGTAAAGTCATAGTTTCATCGTGTGCAACTGTTCCCATTGAAAGGCATTTCATGATTTTGAGACCTTTGTTATGTTTGACTGGCCATTGCAAGGCTGTAGATGGTTGAAAAGAAGGCAACTACTGTAATTAAAGGAGGCATTTATAGGATGGGTGTACTGGAATACCAAGAAAGGTTACCACAATTAGACTTTGGAGGACAAAGAAAGGTCATGGGGTCACCTATTAAAATGTACAAATATCTCACAGGTCAATGCAGAGATCTCTCTGATAGATTACTAAGGCCAGTGACCGTAACACCATAATATCCTCTGTATCGACAGGAAAGAAGAGTTTGCTGACAATTTTTTTTGTCTCTTTTTTTTTTGGTTAATCTCATTATCATATTTGGAGTCAGGAATTAATTTTTCCCTTTTAACAGTTCTAGTGTCATGAGAAAATGACCTATTGTTTAAATCACATTTTTATGTTAAACACATTTTTTTTTTTTAGAAATGTAGTTTTTTGCTTTAATTTGCACTATCTATATTTATAAAAAAAACTAAAATCACTAGGTCTAACAATATGTTGAAACCTTCTGTTCTGTAAAGGTAACTTTTCAGTAGTCATCACATTTAGGGGTGTACCTAGTGCAGTGTCCGGGGTGCCTAGGTTGCTACGGGGGCGACCCTTTCCCCCTCCAGGGCCCTCTAAGGTGATTTCCCATTATGTCCCAGTGGTAGGAGTGCCAGGGGTATTAGGCCACTCAAGTCTTTAGTGGTGTTGTCACGGTGTTCCTACCTCATGAGATGAACAGGCCCCAGGCGGTGGCTCCGGCTGCAATAAATTTACTAGGAGTAGTTATTGAGGGTCGTCCGGTGGGAATGATGCGCAGACTTGTATGAATGGTCCAACGTAGTTTTATTAACTTATCTTTGAACGCAGATAACTAGGTTCATTCCTTCAGCTTGGTGTCCAGCAAGTGCAGCTATTACTTATACTTGGCAGATGCTTGGGAATTCAGGTTTCAGGCTTCCTGTTCTAAGCTGAGGCTACCTCTTAAGTCTGGCTTCCCTTGAGAGTATTGTAGTGCCTTATTGCAGGCTATATTACTCTGTCTTTAGGGTACAGCAGAGCTGAAGGTGCTCCACTGTCCTGCACATGTCCTCCCTGATCAGGGTACAGGGGACAACTCTCTGACTAAAAAACAAAAACTGTCTTAACTGTCATTTCCTCTCACTGCCTGAAGTTGGAAGAGCTTAACTTCTCTCCAGCAGAGGGGGTCAGAATGGACTAAGGACTGTACCATTCTGGTAAAACTATATCTGAATATGCCATAGTATTTACTGACACATGCTGGTACACCAGGTACATTACATGGGAAACAGTTGCATAACATTGAATATAATACATATTAATGCTAGTGATGACATTAATGCACGGAATTACATTTCCAAAGTAGCACACAGATAGGAGCTGGTTACGCAGAGTTGTAACACTACTCTGGGGTGTTACATTCCCCCTTACTTAAAGTCAAGCTGTCCTCGGCTTGTGCTTAGGAGGTGCTCGTAGGGTACCCAAGGGAAATTAAAGTGCTGCATTACATATCTGGAAGACTGACATAAAGCTACCAATAGGTTCCTGCCCTTGTGAGTAGGGTGTCCAATCACAGTTTCCCTCTCGGTATAACCAGTGAACCAAAAAGTCTGCACCAAGCGATCATTCCTGGCTTTCTTTTAAATATTCTGGCCACGAATACCAAAGGAAGCATGGGGGTGTCTTTACTCTGTAATCCCACCATTTTGCAATGAAAGCCCACAAATAGAAGGGTGGCTTCATTCTGTAATCCCTTCAAAGCACCAAGGCCTTATAATGCTTTACGCTTTGTCACCTTGATGACTGCACAGGTAGCTAAACTTATTTCCCTAAGACAGGTGCACCATATCTTAGGACATTTTGAACTAAGAGGAGGAAACGGCCCACCTTCCATAGTTCCATGAGGGTTAATCCCTCTTAACTCATGTTTTTAGCAGCGGGGTTACCCTTTACGTAATTAGATCTGCTTGTGACTCTACCACTTGGTCTTCCCTGTGTAGCGACAGCACATGAACCAAAGCACAGGACATAATGGCTCCTTCCCCTTCCCAATTCTGTGGAGAGAAAAAGGTTAAGGGCATATGCAAATACCATAAAACACCTACTCTTTCTAAACTACCACAAGGTAAAGTGGGACCAGAAATACTTTTGAGTCCTCAGATGCAGTCCATATGAGCAACAAAGCAAGGTGCTAACTATCTGGCTAACAATATAAAATTCCAAGTCCATTCAAAAAGTGCATTGGAGGACAGATTGTGGCACCTGCAAAGAAACACACACAATGGGCAATATACTTGAACGTTGCTGAAAGGTAAAATATTAGTGCAAACATTTAAGTGCAAATATATTAAAGGCATAATATAGGATATCTGTGGTTACATTCAAGTCCATCTTTTCTTCTTCTTTGGCTGGTAGCTGGAACAAAGTCCCAAATTTAATTGAAATTTGTAATCCACATGGGTAATAAAATAGGTTATAAATAGAGATGAGCGAGTAGTGTTCGATCGAGCCGGTATTCGATCGAATACTACGCTATTCGGCATACTCGATTTCGATCGAGTATAACGGCGATGGCACACTTAGAATTCGTTTCCCCTCCCACCTTCCCTGGCGCTCTTTTTCCACCAATCACCATGTATAACAGGCCCGCGGAGCACGCTGGCAGCGCGAAAACGGCGTCTACATGGATTGGCTGGAAAAACCACGTGACCTCGAATATTAATAACTCAGGTCTTCCTGCTCGTTCGCATATGCTGCGTGAACTTAGTCAGGGACAGAGGCTGGAGAAGGGAGAGATAGGTTTTAGCTGTTGGACAGGCAGGAGCGTGATTAAAAGCCCTTATAAGGGCTACTATAGTGCAGTACAGTGATAGCTTTACTACTATATACACTCTGCAGAGAACGGCTGCTGTATTCAGGGATAGCTGCTGGAGTAGGGACAGAGAGAGGCATTAGTGGTGTATTAGGTGCTCTGCTACATACCAAACTATATTTGGCACTACTGTTCTGCGTTCTTTTTGGCTGCAAAACCCTGTTATATACCTAGTGTGTATATGCACCATCTGATCTTCTGGCAGTATAACGGCTGTGTACATTTTTTTTTTTTTAATACAGTTTCTTTGGCTCTAGTGTTCTGGGTTCTGTGTGCCTGCAATACCCTTTTTGTATACCAGGTGTAAATACCCACCGTCTGACCTGGTAGTATACGGCTGTGTACCTAGAAATATTTAAAAAAAGGCCTTTTATTTGGCACCTGTACTGTGCGTTCTGCGTGCCTGCAAAACTGTTATATACGTGGTGTTAATACACACCGTCTGACCTTGTAGTACACGGCTGTGTACCTAGAAATATTAAAAAAAAAGGCCTTTTATTTGGCACCTGTACTGTGCGTTCTGCGTGTCTGCAAAACTCTTATATACGTGGTGTTAATACACACCGTCTGACCTTGTAGTACACAGCTGTGTACCTAGAAATATTTAAAAAAAAAGGCCTTTTATTTGGCACCTGTACTGTGCGTTCTGCGTGCCTGCAAAACTCTTATATACGTGGTGTTAATACACACCGTCTGACCTTGTAGTACACGGCTGTGTACCTAGAAATATTAAAAAAAAAGGCCTTTTATTTGGCACCTGTACTGTGCGTTCTGCGTGCCTGCAAAACTGTTATATACGTGGTGTTAATACACACCGTCTGACCTTGTAGTACACGGCTGTGTACCTAGAAATATTTAAAAAAAGGCCTTTTATTTGGCACCTGTACTGTGCGTTCTGTGTGCCTGCAAAACTCTTTTATATACGTGGTGTTAATATACACACCGTCTGACCTTGTAGTACACGGCTGTGTACCTAGAAATATTTAAAAAAAAGGCCTTTTATTTGGCACCTGTACTGTGCGTTCTGCGTGCCTGCAAAACTCTTTTATATACGTGGTGTTAATACACACCGTCTGACCTTGTAGTACACGGCTGTGTACCTAGAAAATATTAAAAAAAAAGGCCTTTTATTTGGCACCTGTACTGTGCGTTCTGCGTGCCTGCAAAACTCTTTTATATACGTGGTGTTAATACACACCGTCTGACCTTGTAGTACACGGCTGTGTACCTAGAAATATTTAAAAAAAAGTCCTTTTATTTGGCACCTGTACTGTGCGTTCTGCGTGCCTGCAAAACTCTTTTATATACGTGGTGTTAATACACACCGTCTGACCTTGTAGTACACGGCTGTGTACCTAGAATATTTTAAAAAAAAGTCCTTTTATTTGGCACCTGTACTGTGCGTTCTG
>ONZH01009979.1:0-94338 GCA_900303285.1 Rhinella marina | reverse complement strand
ACAACTAACATTTAAAAACAATTACAGAAATGACATAAAGTCTTTAGAAAAAGTACACAATAAGGGTTAAGTCAGTTAGAATTTGGATGTAGACAATAGGAAGGATAATTGGCTCTTGAAGTCGGTGCCACAAGAAACTATAAATGTGGACAATGCGTCTCATGTAAACATATGCTTAAGACTAAATATCTAAATATAGGAGGCATTGTACATGTCATAAAACAACTGATCACTTGCAAAACGCAGTATTACGGAGGGTTACGGCGCCCTAATGGGTACCCCCTTGAGGTCTAGGGGGGGAGTGTGTGGCCATCCCCGGTTCCGCACTCCCCTGCAAACCCCCATGGTCTGCCCTTCTGGGGGGAGACCAGCCTAGTTGTTGAGCTCCATGCCGACTCATCGGGGGTGGCGCTGGGAGAGAAAGCCGGAGCACAGACGGGGCGTACCTTCGGCTTCGGCTGAGGGTTTGCCCATTTGGTGTTACACCGGCCTTCGGCTGGGAGTCACCACTTTGTCCGGGGTCCCTTGCAGGAGCCTTCTGGCCTGGAGGGTTGAGGGAGGTTCTGGGGGGGCCCTTCTTCTTTGGAAGAGGGCCTGCGATGGACCGTAGCCTTGGGCACTTTTTTGTGTGGCACGCTGCACGATTTTGTTGCACTTGGTTTTTGTAAGCACGCTCCTCGGGCTTTAAAAAAAAAAACAAAACAAAAAAAACATGTCATAAAACAATTGATCGCTTGCAAAACGCAGTATGTGGTATATGTAATTTTCTGCCCTTGTGGCAGGTTTTATATAGGGAAGACTATTAGGCCCCTATATATACATAAAAAATCCATAAAAAATCCATTCAAACTGGGATAGGGTCTCCAAGATTGATAGAGCATGTCCAAAAAGAACATGGAGGGTCCGGAGAGATACTTACCTGTGCAGGAATAGAGGTGATTGCACCACTTAAAAATGGAGGAGATCGACACAGAAAGTTACTCCAAATAGAGGCCTCATGGATTATGAGGACTAACGCCATGGGACAGTTAGGATTTAACGATAAGAATGATCTTGCAGTGTTCCTATAACTTTATGTCATTGCTGTAATTGTTTTTAAATGTTAGTTGTTATTTTACCTGTCTCCACGGTGATGACGCCGGACGCAGTATAAGTAACGTGATGCGTGCCGGCGTCATCACATAGCGGCCAGACGAAGCACAACAAGGCGCGAAACGGCCGTCGCTGCGTCCCTTTCACCGAGCAGGGTGCCCGCAAGCAGCGGAAAGCAATTTTTAATGTTGTAATAAGGGAACAAAGAAAAGAAGCCCGGTGAGTGCCGCATCATTTATTCTCATCTTCCATTATTGTGATACCAATATTAGAATGTATTTATATAAAATGTACCGTTTAGAAGATTTCCCTATTTATATATCCATTATCTATTATTATAGACTTTATAAACGGATCCTGCTCCATAGAGATGAATTGACCTTGGGACAGGATCCGTTTCTCTGTGCTTTGGAAGCGCAGACAAAAATGCTACAACCCTAAGATGTGTCTCCGCATCCTCATGTAATGTGTGTTCACAATACAGCAGTTACCTCAGAGCGGGATTAAACAGCAAGCCGACCACCATTACTACATGGCCGCAGTGGTCGTAACCAGGGGCAACGGCCTGACTGATGTGTGTGGGACAATGGATATAGAAATAGGGAAATCTTCTAAACGGTACATTTTATATAAATACATTCTATTAGTAATAATATTGGTATCACAATAGTGGAAGAAGAGAATAAATGATGCGGCACTCACCGGGCTTCTTTTCTTTGTTCCCTTATTACAACATTAAAAATTGCTTACCGCTGCTTGCGGGCCCCCTGCTCGGTGAAAGGGATGCAGCGACGGCCGTTTCGCTTCGTCTGGCCGCTATGTGATGACGCCGGCACACATCACGTTACTTATACTGCGTCCGGCGTCATCACCGTGGAGACAGGTAAAATAACAACTAACATTTAAAAACAATTACAGCAATGACATAAAGGTATAGGAACACTGCAAGATCATTCTTATTGTTAAATCCTAACTGTCCCATGGCATTAGTCCTCATAATCCATGAGGCCTCTATTTGGAGTAACTTTCTGTGTCGATCTCCTCCATTTTTAAGTGGTGCAATCACCTCTATTCCTGCACAGGTAAGTATCTCTCCGGACCCTCCATGTTCTTTTTGGACATGCTCTATCAATCTTTGAGACCCTATCCCAGTTTGAATGGATTTTTTATGTTCCCTAAACCGTATATATAGGGGCCTAATAGTCTTCCCTATATAAAACCTGCCACAAGGGCAGAAAATTACATATACCACATACTGCGTTTTGCAAGCGATCAATTGTTTTATGACATTTTTTTTTTTTTTTTAAAGCCCGAGGAGCGTGCTTACAAAAACCAAGTGCAACAAAATCGTGCAGCGTGCCACACAAAAAAGTGCCCAAGGCTACGGTCCATCGCAGGCCCTCTTCCAAAGAAGAAGGGCCCCCCAGAACCTTCCTCAACCCTCCGGGCCAGAAGGCTCCTGCAAGGGACCCGGACAAAGTGGTGACTCCCAGCCGAAGCCGGGTGTACACCCAAATGGGCAACCCAAAGCCGAAGCCGAAGGTACGCCCCGTCTGTGCTCCGGCTTTCTCTCCCAGGCGCCACCCCCGATGATCGGCATGGAGCTCAACAACTAGGCTGGTCTCCCCCAAGAAGGCAGACCATGGGGTTTTGCAGGGGAGTGCGGAACCGGGATGGCCACACACCCCCCCCCTAGACCTCAAGGGGGGTACCCATTAGGGCGCCGTAACCCTCCGTAATACTGCGTTTTGCAAGTGATCAGTTGTTTTATGACATGTACAATGCCAACTATATTTAGATATTTAGTCTTAAGCATATGTTTACATGAGACGCATTGTCCACATTTATAGTTTCCTTGTGGCACCGACTTCAAGAGCCAATTATCCTTCCTATTGTCTACATCCAAACTTCTAACTGACTTAACCCTTATTGTAGTACTTTTTCTAAAGACTTATGTCATTGCTGTAATTGTTATTAAATGTTAGTTGTTATTTTACCTGTCTCCATGGCGATGACGCCGGACGCAGTATAAGTAACGTGATGCGTGTCGGCATCATCATATAGCGGCCAGACGAAGCGCAACAAGGCGCGAAACGGCCGTCGCTGCGTCCCTTTCACCGAGCAGGGTGCCCGCAAGCAGGCGGTAAGAAATTTTTAATGTTGTAATAAGGGAACAAAGAAAAGAAGCCCGGTGAGTGCCGCATCATTTATTCTCATCTTCCATTATTGTGATACCAGTATTATTACTAATAGGATGTATTTATATAAAATGTACAGTTTAGAAGATTTCCTATTTCTATTCCATTGTCCCACACACATCAGTCAGGCCGTTGCCCCTGGTTACGGCCACTGCAGCCATGTAGTAGTGGTGGTCGGCTTGCTCTTGTTTCAAACCCGCTCTGAGGTAACTGCTGTATTGTGAACACACATTACCATGAACATGCGAGACACATCTTAGGGTTGTAGCATTTTTGTCTGCGCTTCCAAAACGCAGAGAAACGGATCCTGTTCTCAGATCAGTTTCATCTCTATGGAGGCAGGATCCATTTATAAAGTCTGCGTCTTGGACGGATCCTGACCATTGCGTTTTGGACTGGTAGCATCCAAAATGCAGATGTGAAAGTCCCCTAAGGCTACTTTCACACTTGCATTTGCAGGATCCGTTCAGGCTCTCACAAACTGATCCGTCATGATAATACAACCGTCTGCATCCGTTCTGAACAGATCCGTTTGTATTATCTTTTACATAGCAAAGACGGATCCGTCTTGAACTCCATTGAAAGTCAATGGAGGACGGATCCGTTTTCTGTTGTGTCAGACAAAACGGATCCGTCCCCATTGACTTACATTGTGAGTCATGACGGATCCGACGGAGTCATGACGGAGCAGCGTATTAGTGTCCGCCTCCAAAACGGAATGGAGACTGAACTGAAGCAAAACTGATGCATTGTGAATGTATCCTTCTCCATTCAGAATGCATTAGGACAAAACTGATCAGTTCAGGACTGTTTGTGAGAGCCTGGGACGGATCTCACAAACGGATCCTGCAAACGCAAGTGTGAAAGTAGCCTAAGATGTGTCTGCGCATGCTCATGTAATGTGCGTTCACAATACAGCAGTTACCTCAGAGCGGGTTTGAACAGGAGAAAGCCGACCACCACTACTACATGGCCGCGGTGGTCGTAACCAGGGGCAACGGCCTGACTGATGTGTGTGGGACAATGGATATACAAATAGGGAAATCTTCTAAACGGTACATTTTATATAAATACATTCTATTAGTAATAATATTGGTATGGCTATATCTAACTATACAAACTACATATGTGAGATGGGAATACCCCTTTAAACTTTGGAGGCCTACTGGCCCTGGACCAGCCTGAACCACATAGACTTCTTGTTAGGCTTGTACATTAACCACCCTACTTCTTCAGGTAGCATCATGGCATCAAACTCTCTCCCACCCTCAGCTTACCTGTGGATCCAACAATATTTCCCCTATAAACTTTAGGTCTTTCATTAAAAATTACAACAAATAAACCAAAACGACCCCTTATAAATGAGATATTTTAGACGAAAGTCACAGAGATTCTGCTGCAAATATTATATTTATTTTATGCACTTTATAGCACTACTATATTCCACAGCGCTTTAGCTGTCCCCAAGAGCTCACAATCTAAGCTGCGTATCAGTATGTCTTTGGAGTGTGAAAGGAAACCCAGGCAAACACAGGGAGAACATACAAACTCCATCTCCGTACAGATCATGTCCATGGTTGGAGATGAAACTAGGACCCCAGCACAGCAAGGTGCTAACCACTGAGCCACCATGCTGCCCAATAAAGCCACTTGGTATGACAGGGCAGCAGAGTAAAAACGACATGAATACAAGTGACCACTATGTTGATTGGGTCATGTGGTTCAGTTCCACCCACAGCTTCACTGCTCAGGGTTCTGGAACCAATAAAGCCGCCTTGAAGTTGGGATCATTTCAGATTTCCACCCAGGCGACCCCAATTTTTGGTGGCTAAATCCTTCAGCCGTCACCTGGTAAATCTTTAATCACTTTGTCAAAACAGTCCCAATTCTCAGCAGCTCCCGACCCGTCCCAGCTCCGGACCTGACCATCGACGAGGAGGAGGACGGCGCACACAAGGGTAAGTTTCCCCACAGCGCCCCCTGCTGGAGGGAGGGGAAAGTGCAAGGTGACGGATCTGTCATGAACTCCATTGAAAGTCAATGGAGGACGGATCCGTTTACCATTGTGTCACACCGAACGGATACGTCCTCCATTGACTTGCATTGGGGTTCATGACGGATTCATCTTGGTGCGGATGCCTGGACCGGAGAGAAAACCGCAGCATGTTGCGGTTTGCTCTCCGGTCTGGAGACTGAAGAGAACTGAATGGAATGCATTTAGAAACACTCCGTTCTCTTCAGTTCAGTTTTGTCCCCATTAACAATGAATGGGGACAAAACTGAAGCGTTTTTTTTCTGGTATTGAGCCCCTATGACGGAATTTAATACCAGAAAATGAAAACACCAGTGTGAAAGTAGCCTAAGTAGGCCTCCTCGGCTGACATTGCCGGAGGGAGGGTTTCTTGTTTGACTACACCAGTTAACATAAAATAATAAAAGCCTATCCCGTCCAACATGATCTATATTTGAAAAAGCTAAAGCCATCTACAAGGAATAACTCAGTCTGGATTATCATTTGGATCTGAATGTACAGTCCGTGCTCCATAGTTTGCATTTCAGCTCATGTTCTGTAGATGCAAATACGCTGGTAACCCATTCTCCAACCAGAATGGGTGATCTTTACCTTCTCGTCTGCTGTTTTTCTCATTGGGTCTCGTGACGTCTCCTCATACAACCTCTGGTTTTCTTCTTATATTAGACTTCAGTCTAGTACAACATCTATTAGTTAACGGAAGGAGCCACGAGGGGAGTTTCATACCTGGAGAAACATGTCTTTAGCATGATTAAGTATTCCACTCGCTGGGTGTGGGACAATTAAGATTAAATCACGATCCCAGCCTATGACTATGTCTGTAGCCCGAGATGCCACACAATCAGGTGCGATCGGCACTTCTGGGATCAGGTGTCATACATTTGGCACATGTTCCCAGCCTGGGATTGCAACCTGCAGCTCATGCGTGAGTCTGAGTATCTCGCTAAAGTTCACGCATGCGCTGTGGGTTCACGTGCAGAACGTCTGACATCTTGGATAACTCCTCTAATCTCATGAGCAGCAGCTTCTGCTCATATCCAGAAAGATAAACTTCTCAGAGTAATAGACAATCAGTCTTTGTTTCCCCCCATGTGTCTGTTGGAGGACGTCTTGTGCATGATCGTTCTGTTCATGGCCAAACAGCTTTGAGGGCATGAAAAGTATCTTGTTCATTAGGCGTTAATTAAAAGGGCTGCTTCCTGCCTATAGCCTCATATATCAGTAGAGAAGAGGTGCTGGGAGTCTGAATTCACTCTCTGCAATATCCTTTTCTCCTCCATTTACATCACTTCCACACCCTAGGGTCTAATTTGCACTAGTCCACATCCCTGGCGTCTAATTTGCACTTGTCCGCATCCCTGGGGTCTAATTTGCACTTGTCCACACTCCCTGGGGTCTAATTTGCACTAGTTCACACCCCTGGGGTCTAATTTGCACCCCTGGGGTCTAATTTGCACTTGTCCACACCCCTGGTGTCTAATGTGCATGTTTCCACACCCCCTGTGGTCTAATTTGCATGTTTTCACACCCCCTGGGGTCTAATTTGCATTAGTCAACTCCCCCTGGGGTCTAATTTACTCTTGTCCACTCCCCCTGGGGTCTAATTTGCACTTGTACACACCGCATGGGGTCTAATTTGCATGTTTCCACACCCCTGGGGTCTAATTTGCACTTGTCCACACCCCTGGGGTCTAATTTGCATGTTTCCGCACCCCATGGGGTCTAATTTGCACTTGCCCACACCCCTGGGGTCTAATTTGCACTTGTCCACACCCCCTGGGGTCTAATTTGCACATTTCCACACACCCTGCAGCGATCTCTTCCACGGTATGGGGAGCAGTGATCACTAATGCCATCGCTCATCCCCATACAGAAGCGGTCCTGCTCGTCAGTGGAGGAGACACATTTACATGCAGTGATCTCCTCCACAGTATGGAGAACCATTAATGCCATCGCTCGTGCCCATACAGAATCACTGTTTGCCGACAGCAGAGGCTGTTTATATTTTTGTGATGTATTGGGGCAGTCATACTGAACATTTTTGTAATATACTTTCGTTGAAATTGTACATTTCTGTTAGAAAAATAGCTGTAAAGTGGCCCATTTTAGCCTTAGCAACGTTCCTCTGTCTCCTGTTTACATAACGCAGTCAGTGTGGAGGAGGTCTCCACAGTTATGAGAAGACAGAGAAGCGTTGCTAAGGCTCAAATCGGACCACTTTACAGCTATTTTTCTAATAGAAATGTACAATTTCAGTAATTAAAGTATATTACAACAATTTTCAGTATCACTGCCCCGATACATTACACAAATAAAAAAATGAATGACCGTTACACTTTAGTATATAAAATGAGAATGCTTGGCCTGGGAGAAAATGTCTGTATGTGGGTAAGTAAATGGCTCAGTGATAGAAAACAGAGGGTGGTTATTAATGGTACATACTCAGATTGGGTCACTGTAACTAGTGGGGTACCACAGGGGTCAGTACTAGAGGGGTCACGGTCACTAGTGGGGTACCACAGGGGTCAGTACTGGAAGGGTCACTGTCACTAGTGGGGTACCACAGGGGTCAGTACTGGAGGGGTCACTGTCACTAGTGGGGTACCACAGGGGTCAGTACTGGAGGGGTCACTGTCACTAGTGGGGTACCACAGGGGTCAGTACTGGAGGGGTCACTGTTACTAGTGGGGTACCACAGGGGTCTGTATTGGGCCCTATTCTCTTCAATATATTTATTAATGATCTTGTAGAAGGCTTGTACAGTAAAATATCAATTTTTGCAGATGACACTAAACTGTGTAAAGTAATTAACATAGAAGAGGACAGTGCACTGCTACAGATGGATCTGGATAGACTGGAGGCTTGGGCAGAGAAGTGGCAGATGAGGTTTAACACTGACAAATGTAAGGTTATGCATATGGGAAGGAATAATGCAAGTCACCAGTACATACTAAATGGTAAAACACTGGGTAACTCTGACATGGAAAAGGACCTAGGAATTTTAGTGAACAGCAAACTAAGCTGTAGAAACCAGTGTCAGACAGCTGCTGCCAAGGCCAATAAGATAATGGGTTGCATCAAAAGAGGCATAGATGGCGGTGATGAGAACATAGTCCTGCCACTTTACAAATCACTAGTCAGACCACATATGGAGTACTGTGTACAGTTCTGGGCTCCTGTGAACAAGGCAGACATAGCAGAGCTGGAGAGGGTTCAGAGGAGGGCAACTAAAGTCATAGCTGGAATGGGTGGACTACAGTACCCAGAAAGATTATGAAAATTAGGGACAACTGAGGGGAGATGTAATAACTATGTATAAATATATCGGGGTCAGTACAGAGATCTCTCCCATCATCTCTTTATCCCCAGGACTGTGACCATGACAAGGGGACATCTTCTGCGCCTGGAGGAAAGAAGGTTTGTTCACAAAAACAGAAGAGGATTCTTTATGGTAAGAGCAGTGAGACTATGGACTCTTTACGGTAAGAGCAGTGAGACTATGGACTCTTTACGGTAAGAGCAGTGAGACTATGGACTCTTTACGGTAAGAGCAGTGAGACTATGGACTCTTTACGGTAAGAGCAGTGAGACTATGGACTCTTTATGGTAAGAGCAGTGAGACTATGGACTCTCTACCCGAGGAGGTGGTGATGGTGAGTTCACTATAAGAGATCAGGAGGGGCCTGGATGTATTTCTGGAGGTAATAATATTATAGGTTATAGTTACTAGATATGGGTTGTTGTTGATCCAGGGAGTAATTCTGATTGCCTGATTGGAGTCGGGAAGGAATTTTTTCCCCTAAAGTGAGGAAAATTGGCTTCTACCGCACAGGGGTTTTTTGCCTTCCTCTGGATCAACTTGTAGGAAAACAGGTCGAACTGGATGGACAGATGTCTTTTTTTGGCCTTATAAACTCTGTTACTATGTTACTTTAAGCTCTCAACTTCAGAAAGGAACCATATGCCCAGTATACATTCTATGCATTCTTCATTCACAGTGCACAGTACAGAACATCCACACCTCCTAGCAAGGAAAAGCAGATGTCGATGACATCATCAGGTTAAAATCCATAAACCTCGCCTTATACTGAATCAACACGGTCATTGTTTTCAGTAAGGCGCTCACATACCTCAGTCCATTAATTCAAGTCTACATACAAAATCCATCTCACTTATTAACACTCGTATACCTCGTGCTCTGATGCCCGGCTGGACAACAAATTCCCGAAGATTTTCTCTCTTTTCTCTTTACGCTGCACATGGCCGGCACTATGATAGAAATGCCTATTCTTGCCCAAGGCAATAATTACATCTGGAAAATCAACAATTACTTGTTAAACGACTTATCTATTAAAAATAAATTTTAAAATCAACAAGATATAAGCAAAACCACTTTGTGGAACGCACATAAAGCCTATATCAGGGGCCTCATGATAAAATATTGCTCACAATATAAGAAACAAAGAAACGCTCAACTACCTGAAAAATTGACTGAACTAAAAAAAATTGAGAAGGAACAAAAAATAAACAATAGTCCAGATATTAAAACAAAGCTATTTAACATAAGAAACGATATTAAATCCTTACTACTTGACAAGTTCGAAAAAAATCTTTCTATCATAAAACAGAAATATTATTCCCAAAATAATAGATCTTCTGCTCTAATGGCCAATAGAGTAAAACAAATACAAAATAAATCAAAAATAGCCTTTATTAAAGATAAATCCTCTAATAGTCAAATTATGAACCCTAAACTGATAGTGGAACAATTAAAAAACTACTATGAACAACTATATCATCTCAAAAATGATCCATTAACCCCGCAACCATCCACTCAATCAATTTATTCCTTCTTAGAAAAAATCAATTTGCCTAAGATTACAGAAGAACATAAGAAGACCCTTAATGCACCATTTTTACTCCAAGAAATACAAAAAAACGATCCTAACACTAAAACAAAAGAAATCCCCAGGCCCTGATGGATACACTAATGAATATTACCATCTATTTAGCGATATCCTCAGCCCACATTTAACTGACTTGTACAATGAATCAACTAACTTAGGCCTATTTCCAACAGAAATGACTCAAGCTAATATAATAACAATCCCCAAACCAAATAAAGACCCATCTCTGATCACCAATTATAGACCCATCTCATTAATTAATACTGACATAAAAATTTACACCAAAATTTACTAGCTAATAGAATGGCCTTAATTATCCCAAATATAATCAACCTCAACAAGCATCAGATGGAACAAGAAGAGTCATGAATATATTACACTATGTACAAAAATACAAAACCTTCAATCCTACTGTCACTAGACGCTGAAAAAGCTTTTGACAGGCTGCACTGGGATTACATGTTTAATGCTCTGGGACACTTTGGGTTTGACGGATTCATAATTAAAGCCATAAGAACACTATATGTAAACCCGTCTGCAAGAATAATAACTAATGGCACTATCTCCTCGCCATTCAACCTTACAAACGGCACCAGGCAGGGTTGCCCCCAGTCACCAATCTTGTTTGTTTTGGCACTAGAACCTTTTTCAGAATTAATTAGGAATTCCACAGATATTCCAGGCATTCAAATTGGAGAAACTAGACATAAAATAAACCTATTTGCGGATGACATTCTTATATGTTCAACAGTACCTAGACTTGCCCTTCCAAAAATCCAAACATTAATTGAATTATTGGGTGAAATCGCCTATTACAAAGTCAACGATTCTAAATCTCTAATTCTAGATATGAATATAAAAGATACTGATAAAATATTACAAGCTAGCTTTTCCTTATACATGGCAAAAGGAATCAATTCCCTACTTAGGTATAAACATATCATACCCAGTAGTCTCCATAATACAAAATAATTATCCTATATTATTATCCCAAATCCAAACTGATATAAACCAGATGAATACATGTGAAATATGCTGGTGGGGCAGAATAGTCCTATATAAAATGATGATCCTTCCCAAGCTGTTATACCTTTTTAGAACTATACCAATTCTATTACCCTCAAACCTTCTGCAGAAATTCCAATACCAAATGAATACATTTATTTGGAATAATAAACGACCCAGAGTGTCCGCATCAATTCTAAATAGAAATAGACTATCAGGTGGGATAGGTGTTCCAGACCTATTTACTTACCAAATATCCAGTATATAGGCCATTCCTTCGAATGGTGGAATATGGAATCCAAAAAACCCTGGAATAAAATAGAGCATATATTAGAAGATAAATAATAGATTAATAGATTTAATAATGCTATATATATATATTGGGAGTACGTACTTCTATTCCTAATAACCCTACAACTAGAGACACCATTCTTACCTGGAATAGATATATTAAAGAGTTTCTGTCACCAGTTTTTTCGGTATGAATCAGGCTGACATTAGAGATGTGCTAATGTCACCTGATTCCAAATATATATCTGTTTTATTTACTGGTGCCCCCATTTTTATATAAAATGAACTTTTATTTTATGCTAATAAGGCCTCTAGGTGCAAGGGGCGTTACCTCTGCTCCTAGAGGCTCTGTTGATTGACAGGCCCAGGCAGAGAAGAGACACTCCATTCACCATAGCTTGCAAGGACCTTCAATGATGTCATGACCATGTGATCAGTCACATGGTTAGGATCACACAAACAGCCTGTCCTCCTCCTAAACCATGTGACTGATCACATGGTCATGACATCATTGAAGGTCCTTGCAAGCTATAGTGAATGGAGTGTTTCTTCTCTGCCTGGTCCTGTCAATCAACAGAGCCTCTAGGAGCAGGGGTAACGCCCCTTGCACCTAGAGGCCTTATTAGCATAAAATAAAAGTTCATTTTATATAAAAATGGGGGCACCAGTAAATAAAACAGATATATATTTGGAATCAGGTGACATTAGCACATCTCTAATGTCAGCCTGATTCATACCGAAAAAACTGGTGACAGAAACCCTTTAATATCTGTTCCAAACTCAAGGTGTCTAGACCAATGAATATACCACTACAGATTTTACAAACTACATTGCCTCTGATACCTATAGATACATGGATACAAAAAGGTCTAAAAAATATACAGGACCTGTACCAAGGGGAAGTGATGATTCATTTCGTAAAATTAAGCCAAATATACAATCTCCCTAAGACAGATTTGTGGATTTACCTCCAAATCAGGACTTTCTTGAACAAGATAAATAAGAAATTCCCTAAGATCCATCCTAACACATTTCTCCTTCTTGAAAACAGATTTACCACCAATATGTCAGGCCTGAAAGTGTTCTACTCTCACCTGACTGATGCATATAATGACAACCATTCTTCTCATATTAATAAATGGAGTAAAGATCTAAACCAAAAAATCACTATTTATGATTGGAAAAAAAACTTTTCTATCCGTTACTAAGAGCTCTTCGTGCTCAGATCACTTAGAAGCCTTTTGTAAACTTGCTTTTTGGTGGAATTATACTCCTTATAAATTGGCAAAAATATTTCCCGACTCCTCTAACGTGTGTTGGAGAAAATGTGGGAGAATAGGTCATTTACTCCACATTTTTTGGGATTGTCCATTAATAACCCGTTTCTGGACAGATGTTCTCAACAAAATTCTAATACCATTGGGATTGCATATCCAGCTATCTCTGGAGCTTTGTCTGTTATGTATTGGAATATGCAATATTCCCACTACCTATAGAACAATAGTACATCATATCCTTACCGCTTCAATTCAAACCATTGCCAGTAAGTGGAAGTCGGATGAAATTCCGGAGATATCTGTTGTAATAAATAAGGTAAATATGAATTATAACTTTGAGGAAATGCATGCGAGGAGTACTGGTAATCTTGAAAAATTCTTTAACATTTGGAAAGAGTGGAAAAACTCCACTTTTTATAGAACTAAATAAGTGTTAAAATAGTACAAAACTTCGAGGACTATATTGTCTCCATTCCCTTTTTCTACACAACTGTGTATTATATTCTAAACCTGTTTTTGTGTTTTAAATTATATGTCTGTTATATTAGACTGTTCATCCCCTTTCTTGAGAATAATAGTTCTCTATATCCCCCTGTAATAAGAAGTATACTTCCGTGTTTATATAGGGGGAGTCATCGATCGGATCTAGTGTGAGTAATCGCCGATCTCATGGCTACTCCAACCCATTCAATCTATATGTTAAAATCTATGCTATAATACTACACTGTCTCCAAACATACTTTATTGTATGCAAACACTGTACTGTACTTCATTCCCTATTGTTGTATTGTATTGTTCAGAAAAACAAAAAAAAAATTCAATAAAAAAACATTGAACCAGAAATGCCCATTATTGTATATGGTTGCGGACAAGACTAGAACACGCTCTATCTTTTTTGTGGGGCCGCAACATGGTGTGTAGTCCACATCATTTGCGGCCCCATTGAAATGAATGGGTCCGCACAGGAACGGATGCGGACTCGTTCATTCGGTCGCGTGAATGCAGCTTAAAACTTGTAACTTATTCATTTAAATTCCTTCTCCAGCCGATGGCGTGAGAGAAGGAGCCCCCTCCCTTCATAGATGTGGTGGTCAGCATTGACTTCTGAATCTAAGTGGTTAATCCATCAGCATCGGAGTTTTCAGTAACAGCCAATCAGTGAGCCGTTCTATTAAGGTGAGAAGTCACTTCCATCTGCTCCGTAATACTCCAGCAGAGGTCAGGAAAAGACAAGTTTATAAGAGACAAAATGGGGGGGGATATTTATCAAACTGGTGGAAAGTAGAACTGGCTTAGTTGCCTATAGCAACCAATCAGATTCCTCCTTTCATTTTCCAAAGGATCTATGAAAAATGAAAGGTGGAATCTGGTTGCTATGGGCAACTAAGCCAGTTCTATTTTACACCAGTTTTATAAATCTCCCCCAATGGGTTTTGATCTTGATCGTGTCTTTACATGGCAGACACAACAAAAACCTAAATCGAGGAGAGTACCAAAAAGAAGATGAACAAGGAGACCCAGATCCAGTTCCAGTCCATCGGAGGATAACCACTATCGGAGAGCTGGAGACTCCTTGGATATGAGAGACATGAACTCAGTACCCCCTTTAGGTATAGAGGGGGCAGAAAGTAAAATTATCCACCCGCTCATAGGGAAGTAGAGGCACCTGTTCCTCAGGATATGTTATCATTGTAGATTGTGCTGTCTAATAGCGATCTGCCGCCAACAAACCACTAGACAGTATGGGGAAGAGCGATGGCATGGAGGAGATCACTGCATGTAATCACTTGCATGGTGGACGTGCATGGTGATGGCTATGTTGCAGAAGCTGTGCAACAGTTACAACACACAGATGCATACAGTATGTTGAACTGAATGGTGATGGCAAAATTGGTGCAAGGGGGTGGAATTGGGTGTTCTAGCTAAAAAAAAACTGTGAAGAGGTTATCCCTCTAATACAATCAAAACCTAATTGGTATTTCATGCCTAAAATACATAATGCTAGTGAACGACCCCCAGGAAGGAGTTGGCCCTTGCTAATAATATCTTTATGTTTGGTAGCCACTGGTAGGCACAGCGCACTGGCACTGCAATGGGCACACCAGTGACACCAACCTTTGCTAATCTCTTCCTTTGAAATGATATACCGTATTTTTTGCCCTTTAAGACGCACCTAAGTTTTAGAGGAGGGCAATAAGAAAAAATATTTTTCATTAGATCTCAGGCCAGACCAGCAATCAGACCCTCAATGTTAATCAGACCTTAGCTCACAACCCCAATTAGACCCCCCCAATGTTAATAAGACCTCAGATCAGACCCCCAATTAGACCTCAGCTCAGACCCCAATGTGAATGACCCCCAATCAGACCTCAAATAAGAGCCCCATGCCTCTTATCAGCCCCCATATGCCTCTCATCAGCCCCCATATGAGCCCCCATGCCTCTCATCAGCCCCCATATGAGCCCCCATGCCTCTTATCAGCCCCCATGCCTGTAATTAGCCCCTCATGCCTGTAATTAGCCCCCATATCAGCCCCCCATGCCTGTAATTAGCCCCTCATGCCTGTAATTAGCCCCCATATCAGCCCCCCATGCCTGTAATTAGCCCCCATATCAGCCCATGCCTCACTTCATCCCCCATATCAGCCCCCATGCCTCTATTCGTCCCCCATATCAGCCCCCCATGCCTGTAATTTGCCCCCATATCAGCCCATGCCTCACTTCATCCCCCATATCAGCCCCCATGCCTCTATCCATCCCTCATATCAGCCCCCATGCCTCACTTCATCCCCCATATCAGCCCCCATGCCTCTATTCATCCCTCATATCAGCCCCCATGCCTCTATTCATCCCCCATATCAGCACCCATGCCTCTATTCAGCTGCCATATGAGTCCACATGCCTCTATTAAAATAAAAGCCACTTACCTCTCCTGCACCTGGACGCCGCGGCTCATCCGCCCGCGCTCTGTCTTCTTCTTGCTACGGCTGTGCTGTGACCCGGCGCGCACAGCGTGAGGTCACAAAGCGCCCTCACGCTGTGCGCAGCCCTGCACAGCCGAAAGGAAGACCAGGAAGCGGTAAGTACAGAGTCTTCACCGCTCCTTGGTCCTCTGTGCTAATGAGCGCTTCCATAATGGAAGTGCTCATTAGCATTCACCCCATGAGACGCAGGGACATTCCCCCCCCCCTATTTTTTTGGGAAAAAAGTGCATATTATGGGGCGAAAAATATGGTATATCAAGGATGAGTGAATAAATTCAACTGGTTCAGAATTCATTCTGAATTTCCCAAAAAGTTTGGATTCTTAAAACCCACGTTTTTTGTAATTCGTTTTGGGCAAACTGGAGAGAGACAGACTAAGATTAGTAGACTACTCTGAGTTTCTCAGCGATATATATGCATTTTCTGGGGGTGTACTCTTTCTCATTATGGAGAGCACCTAGTATGCATAGTACATATGTGAAGTATTGTAGGCCAGGCAATGCTCCTCTGGGTTTCTGGAAAAGATATTTAAATTAGCTTTCCTAAGCCTGATATCAGCAGATGTAAAATATGCTAATCTTCAGAAACCCAGAGGAATGTTGCCTAGCCTCCAGTAGTCATCACCTATATTAACTGGTCTCTAATAGAAATGATAATAATACATAATGAAAATAATAACAAGGGAAGCGATTATGAGTCGATGGAGTTTCACATCAGGTTTGTCGGTCGATTACGTGTAAGTCACACTACTTTGTCTATTTAATCTTTGGTCCGTGACTGTGTGTCATTATTTCTATATTTATAAAACACTCCGTCCTTTGTTCCATAGGTTCGGAGAACATATATACCCAACAAAAACTGGTTGTACTTGTCCTATTCATCACCTAATGGAAGCTTGTTTGACTTTTTCTAGGCTGCAGCGTGTGTTTGCACCTCTACATGGCCAGTATAGGCACAAGACATTATTAGGTGAGAATCAACTTGAATTATTAGGACAGACGCTTTGGGACCTTTAGGTCTGACTGACCGAAATGATTTGCCTCCATTTTCATAGTAATTGTGTACATTTGTATTCTGTATGTAAGTTGATGTGTGTATTCAAGATCACAGCCGTATGTACGGGTCAGTTCCGCAAATATTGCAAAAAGGCTGCGGACCCATTCATTTCAATTGCCCATGTACAGTCCGCATCCACAGTTCTGTTCCACGGCCCCGCAAATAATATAGAGCATGTCCTATTCTTGTCAGCAATCACGGACAATAGGCCTCTCTAAATAGCACTGGCAAAATGCCGAACGCACACGGCTGGTATCCGTGTTTTGCAGATCCGCAATTTGCAGACTGCAAAAAACTTATGGCCGTCTGAGGGCTTATGGTCATGTGATGATAGTGATCAATTTAAGGATCCATGAGCTAGCTTCTATAAGGTCAAGAGAAAGTGACAGTAGGATGTGAAAGTGTCTCCGGTCCTACATGTGCACTTTATGAAAGAAAGGAAATTCTAGGTTACGGTAAGTGACAGGCTATTTTCTTCTACTTATGGACTAAACTACTGTCTGATCTTAGACGGTTTTATATGCCAAGTTGATCCATTTAAAGTACTGGTGACACAACATGCAGGTTATGGATTTGTGAATGTTGTTAATGCGCACTAAATTAAACAAGCCTCACAAGATGTAATAAGTATGAGCGATGATATAAATGACGAGCGAGGAATCGCTTGTTTCTTGCCAATCGTGATCTTTCATCCAGCTAAAAAAAATTATCGTTCCTCTATCACAGATCCATTGGTATAATATGCAGACATCTAGTCGCTTACAGATCACATAGAAACAAACTATTACCAAGTGAAAGTATGAATGAATATCGCTATATGTAACGAGCACATTTTTTATCACTAACAAGTCGCAAAAATCTCTTATGGCTGCCTGAATTAGCCCTTATAGTCATGTGATATTAGTGGGTAATTTAAGGGAGCTTGCGCTAGCTCCCATGAGGCCAAGAGAAGGTGTCGGTAGTACGTGAAACTGGTGCTCATCTAATCTTTTAATCTCCTGTCCTACATATGCGCCTCATGAAAGAAAGGAAATTCTAGGTTACGGTAAGTGGCAGGCTATTTTCTTCTACTTGGACTAATCTATTGTCTGATCTTAGACAGTTTTATATGCCAAGTTGATCCGTTTAAAATACTGGTGACACAACATGCAGTTTATGGTTTTAAGCCTACATTAGACAGATCAAATATTGTACCGAAATTCAAAATTGAACGACCCTCGCAAGATAAGTATGAGCAATTACAGTAAATGACGAGCGAGGAATGCAAGAATTCTGCTGGTCTAATACAAACCTTTAAGGTGGTATTAGACGAATTAATAATCCTAAAATCCTAATGTCGTTCATTATACACCGATTTTCGTAGTGTGAAATCGTTACTAGCGATCGTGAAAACTTTATCATACATGAGACCTCAGCATGTAATAACTTGTCACCTAATTGTCAAGACATCAAAGTAGAGGCGTGGAATTGGATTGAAAAAATGAAGGTAAAAATCAACTTCTGTCAGCTGCGGCGGTGGGAGGGAGGGTGACTTTCTCCATGTAGCTCATGATCAGACTGTACAGTTCTGCTGTCTGAGAATGAGCTGTTCAACAGGACATCCCTGTGTCCGGCCAGGCCCTGTGCAGGACAGAGTTTGAAAGCCGGACTGTCCAGCCTAAAACCGGACCTCTGGCCACCCTAGGGGCAGGCTGCTGTGGAGGTCCCAGTTAAAGGGGAAGGTGCTGTAGATGTTACTGTTAAGGGGGAAGGCTGCTGTGGAGGTCACTGTTAAGGGAGGAGGGGACTGTGAGGTCACTGTTAAAAGGGCAGTTGTTGTGGAGGTCTCTGTCAAGGGCGCCAGGAATGGTGGAGGTCCATAACCTATGGTCAGTGTTAAGGGGTGTGTGCTGTGAGGTCACTGTTAAGGGGTCGGGCCCCTGTGGAGGTCACTGTCAAGGGGGTGAGGTGCTGTGGAACTCACTGTTAAAGGAGTAGGCTTCTGTGAAGGTCAAAGTTAAGAGGGTGGGCTGCTGTGGAGGTTCCATTTTAAGTATACGGGCACTGTGGGGGGGTTGGTCAGTGTTAAGGGGTAAGCGGCTGTGGAGGTCACTGTTAAGGAGGCGGGGTGCTGTAGAGGTCACTGTTTATATCTTTTAACGACACACACAAACATTAAATGAAATAGATTAAATATACCCGGGCGAAGCAGGGACCTTCAGCTAGTGGCTCTATAAAAGCAACCAAAGGTTGGAGAAATAGTTTATGGATCAAATGTATATAATATTTATGCACTCTCGCACTACCCCTAGCCAATCAGCTGTCTATTAATTCTTCTGACCCTAATAACCAATTGTCCCTCTCCCAACCTCTCTCCCCAGCCCCATCTTTGTCCTCGTCCCACCCGCTGCTACCAGACCCAAAGTTCTCTCACCTCCTGTAATAACTCGGGAAAATCTCAATGTTTTTTTTTTTTATCAGGAGTAGTGTGAATATGAACATTTATTCTGCCTGGTTCTGTATTGGAGTACCCAGAAGGTGGAGCTTTACTGCAAAGTGCTTTCTGCATTGGGCCCCTCTCTTTTGCTGTAAATGACAGCTATACTGGTCTCCGGTTCGATGCTACATCTGAGAGCAGAGGGGAGGGGCTTTGAAGTAGCATAATGCACACAGTGAAGCTCCGCCTCCTGGACACCTGCACCAGCAGAACCTGGTAGAATAAAGCTTCATTTTCTCACTACTCCTGATAACTCCGCAAAAGGTATGCTTGTTCTGCTGCCCTCTCCCCCTACCTAATACCTGTGCAGTCGACACATCAGGGATCACGTGCCGTACATTCAGCCCATGATACCAGCCTGGGATTATAACCTGCAGAGCATGTGACTCTGAATCTCTCACTAGCGCTTTAGTGCAGCATCTCAGATAACCCCTTTAATCCGTTGCATGGTATATAAATCTGCATTGTTATGTAAAGGTCTAATACACAACGGTGTGTCAGTCGTCAGTGAAATTCTAGAATTTTATTCAACTCCTTTTTCATCTCTGAAGAATTCATGTGCAGTCATGACTTTCTATTTTCTTAGTATTCTAACCAGTTTGTCCTCTTGTGCTATTTCACTGTCAAGGGTGTGTACACTTTTGCAACCAGCCTTTTTTTATTATTATTATTATTTCTTATTGTTATTATATGTTTTATATTTTTCATTTTATTATATCTTTTTTTTTTTTTTTTTTTTTTTTTTTTTAATCTCCTTAGTATCAGTGCATCTAAAATGAAGCAACTTGTAGAAATCGGGCTTGGAAAAAAATCTACTGTTTTTTATTATCCAGTTCCTGTGCTATTTGCAAGGTTGCTTCTTTTGAGGCACTGGACCATTATGAATGTTGGTTGCAAAAGTCTTCACACCCCTACTGGACACAGGACACAGTCACTTAGGGTGTCTGTATTGGCTGGAGACTTTGAAAAGTTAAAAAAAATGGTGGATACATATCATTTAATGGCGATTTACTGGTTTTAAAAAAATACACATTAAACAATAAATTAGAAAATCTGGCAACGCTTAACTTATCTGCAAATACAGGGTTTGTAGAATCTTTCCGAAATTTTTCATGATATAAAATATTAACCAATTATTTCATATAAATTGTTTTAAATGTTATATATATATTTGTTTAATGATTCAACAATTTATTTTTATAGTTTTTATATAAATAAAGTCTAATTATCTCAAACACCTATAATAATAACATATATCTGGTACACGCTGCTTCTATGATAGTGATATACTGTATTCTCTTTGTTTGGTCCACGAGATCCATGACGGGTTTGGATTTTGATCAATTGTCAAAATTGGACGCAAATATTAATAACCGCAAAAGGATTAAAAAAAAAATCTAAATGCTGCAATATAATAGAGCTGCTGTGTGAGAACACAGACTTAGATTACAACAGCATATTTTTCAGACAAAAAGACGCCACCCAGGGTTACATAAGGAAAAAATAGGAAAAATATTCCATAGTAATTAAAACTTCCCTGGTGGTCTAGGGTAGTGGAGGGGTCTATCAGGAGGCAGTGTCTCCATTCTTGTGGAGGGGTTACAAGAGAGAATCAAATATATATTAATTTTATATTAATGCACAAGGAATTAGTTCATTAGCTGGACCAGGGTAGTGAAGGAGTTAATGTCAGTATAGCTAGTGTGTTGTGCTAGTTAAAGGGGTAATGGTTGTCAGGGTTTACATCCGTGAAGGGGTTGTCAGAATCCTTTGTGGTCAAGGGAAGTGAAGGGTTTAATAGTCAGGATATCTGGTGGTCCAGGGCAGAGGTTCTCCACCTGCAGTACACATATACTAAAGAGTACACAGGGGGTAAAGGGGGTAGGCGGGATGTTTCCTTGCTGGTTACTAGGTCCTTTCGGTATTCAACTGTATCGCTGTCCTCAGGATGGGGCATGGGAGCCTATGAGAGGCTGGTGCAGGCAGCGTGGTGATGTCATCAGGATGCAGACTGGAGAAGGCCTGCTCTGCATCACAGACAGAAGCATGGGGGAAATTATTTGTGTTTATTTTCATTTGCTACCTTGGGGGGGGTGTCATAGCTGCACTATTGGGTCACGGAGGGACATCATTATTATACCTGGGACAGCACTATGAGGGGACATCATTATTATACCTGGGACAGCACTATGGGGGGGGAATCATTATTATACCTGGGACAGCACTATGAGGGGGCATCATTATTATACCTGGGACAGCAGTATGGGGGGACATCATTATTACACCTGGGACAGCAGTATGAGGGGGCATCATTATTATACCTGGGACAGCACTATGAGGGGGCATCATTATTATACCTGGGACAGCGCTATGGGGGGGCATCATTATTATACCTGGGACAGCACTATAGGGGGGACATCATTATTATACCTGGGACAGCGCTATGGGGGGGCATCATTATTATACCTGGGACAGCACTATGAGGGGACATCATTATTATACCTGGGACAGCACTATGGGGGGCATCATTATTATACCTGGGACAGCACTATGGGGGGACATCATTATTATACCTGGGACAGCACTATGGGGGGACATCATTATTATACCTGGGACAGCACTATGGGGGGGCATCATTATTATACCTGGGAAAGCACTATAGGAGGGACATCAATATTATACCTGGGACAGCACTATAGGAGGGACATCATTATTATACCTGGGACAGCGCT
This sequence comes from Rhinella marina, assembly GCA_900303285.1. Lineage (NCBI taxonomy): Eukaryota > Metazoa > Chordata > Amphibia > Anura > Bufonidae > Rhinella > Rhinella marina. Next base: position 72,289 of record ONZH01009979.1, on the reverse strand, counting down.
ATGGGGGCATCATTATTATACCTGGGACAGCACTATGGGGGGACATCATTATTATACCTGGGACAGCACTATGGGGGGCATCATTATTATACCTGGGACAGCACTATGGGGGCATCATTATTATACCTGGGACAGCACTATGGGGGCATCATTATTATACCTGGGACAGCACTATGGCGGGACATCATTATTATACCTGGGACAGCACTATGGCGGGACATCATTATTATACCTGGGACAGCAGTATGGGGCATCATTATTATACCTGGGACAGCAGTATGGGGACATCATTATTATTATACCTGGACAGCACTATGGGGGCATCATTATTATACCTGGGACAGCACTATAGGGGGACATCATTATATACCTGGACAGCATATGGGGACAGCACATCATTATTATACCTGGGACAGCACTATGGGGGGGCATCATTATTATACCTGGGGACAGCACTATGGGGACATCATTATTATACCTGGACAGCACTATGGGGACTCATTATTATACCTGGGACAGCACTATGGGGGGCATCATTATTATACCTGGGCACAGCACTATAGGGGGGACATCATTATTACAGCCTGGGACAGCACTATGGGGGACATCATTATTATACCTGGACAGCACTATGGGGGGCATCATTATTATACCTGGGACAGCACTATAGGGGGACATCATATATTATACCTGGGACAGCACTATGGGGGGCATCATTATTATACCTGGACAGCACTATGGGGACATCATTATTATATCGGACACACTATGGGGGACATCATTATTATACCTGGGACGCACTATGGGGGGGGCATCATTATTATACCTTGGGGACCAGCACTATAGGAGGGACATCATTATTATACCTGGACAGCACTATGGGGGCATTATTATATTACCTGGGACAGCACTATGCGGGACATCATTATTATTACCTGGACAGCACTATGGGGGGGCATCATTATTATACCTGGGACAGCACTATGGGGGACATCATTATTATACCTGGGACAGCAGTATTGGGGGCATCGTTATTATACCTGGGACAGCACTATGGGGGACATCATTATTATACCTGGGACAGCACTATGGGGACATCATTATTATATCTGGGACAGCACTATGGCGGGACATCATTATTATACCTGGGACAGCACTATGGGGACATCATTTATTATACCTCGGACAGCAGTATGGGGGCATCATTATTATACCTCGGACAGCACTATGGGGACATCATTTTATACCTCGGACAGCAGTATGGGGGCATCATTATTATACCTGGGACAGCACTATGGGGGGGGACATCATTATTATACCTGGGACAGCACTATGGGGGGCATCATTATTATACCTCGGACAGCAGTATGGGGGACATCATTATTATACCTGGGACAGCACTATGGGGGGGACATCATTATTATACCTGGGGACAGCACTATGGGGGGGACATCATTATTATACCTGGGACAGCACTATGGGGGACATCATTATTATACCTGGGACAGCACTATGGGGGGGCATCATTATTTATACCTGGGACAGCACTATGGGGGACATCATTATTATACCTGGGACGCACTATGGGGGACATCATTATTATACCTGGGACAGCACTATGGGGGGGCATCATTATTATACCTGGGACAGCACTATGGGGGACATCATTATTATACCTGGGACAGCAGTATGGGGGCATCATTATTATACCTGGGACAGCACTATGGGGGACATCATTATTATACCTGGGACAGCACTATGGGGGGGCATCATTATTATACCTCGGACAGCAGTATGGGGGGAATCATTATTATACCTGGGACAGCACTATGGGGGACATCATTATTATACCTCGGACAGCAGTATGGGGGCATCATTATTATACCTGGGACAGCAGTATGGGGGACATCATTATTATACCTGGGACAGCACTATAGGGGGACATCATTATTACACCTGGGACAGCAGTATGGGGGACATCATTATTATACCTGGGACAGCAGTATGGGGGACATCATTATTATACCTCGGACAGCAGTATGGGGAGACATCATTATTATACCTGTGACAGCACTATGGGGGACATCATTATTATACCTGGGACAGCAGTATGGGGGACATCATTATTATACCTGGGACAGCACTATGGTGGGACATCATTATTATACCTGGGACAGCACTATGGCGGGACATCATTATTATACCTGGGACAGCACTATAGGGGACATCATTATTATACCTGGGACAGCATATGGGGACATCATTATTACCTCGGACAGCAGTATGGGGGCATCATTTATTATACCTGGGGCAGATCATGGGGCATCATTATTATACCTGGGACAGCACTATGGGGACATCATTATTATACCTGGGACAGCACTATGGGGGGACATCATTATTATACCTGGGACAGCACTATGGGGGGGACATCATTATTATACCTGGGACAGCACTATGGGGGGACATCATTATTATACCTGGGACAGCACTATGGGGGGGCATCATTATTATACCTGGGACAGCACTATGGGGGACATCATTATTATACCTGGGACAGCACTATGGGGGCATCATTATTATACCTGGGACAGCACTATGGGGGGCATCATATTATACCTGGGACAGCACTATGGGGGACATCATTATTATACCTGGGACAGCAGTATGGGGGGCATCATTATTATACCTCGGACAGCAGTATGGGGGGAATCATTATTATACCTGGGAACAGCACTATGGGGGACATCATTATTATACCTGGGACAGCAGTATGGGGGACATCATTATTATACCTCGGACAGCAGTATGGGGGCATCATTATTATAACCTGGGACAGCACTATGGGGGACATCATTATTATACCTGGGACAGCACTATGGGGGGGACATCATTATTATACCTGGGACAGCACTATGGGGGACATCATTATTATACCTGGGACAGCACTATGGGGGACATCATTATTATACCTGGGACAGCACTATGGGGGACATCATTATTATACCTGGGACAGCACTATGGGGGGACATCATTATTATACCTGGGACAGCAGTATGGGGAGACATCATTATTATACCTGGGACAGCAGTATGGGGAGACATCATTATTATACCTGGGACAGCACTATGGGGGACATCATTATTATACCTGGGACAGCACTATTGGGGAACATCATTATTACACCTGGGACAGCACTATGGGGGGCATCATTATTATACCTGGGACAGCACTATAGGGGGACATCATTATTACACCTGGGACAGCCTATGGGGACATCATTATTATACCTGGGACAGCACTATGGGGGGGGCCATCATTATTATACCTGGGACAGCACTATAGGAGGGACATCATTATTATACCTGGGACAGCACTATGGGGGCATTATTATTATACCTGGGACAGCACTATGGGGGACATCATTATTATACCTGGGACAGCACTATGGGGGGGGCATCATTATTATACCTGGGACAGCACTATGGGGGACATCATTATTATACCTGGGACAGCAGTATGGGGGGCATCGTTATTATACTGGGACAGCACTATGGGGACATCATTATTATACCTGGGACAGCACTATGGGGGACATCATTATTATACCTGGGACAGCACTATGGGGGACATCATTATTATACCTGGGACAGCACTATGGCGGGACATCATTATTATACCTGGGACAGCACTATGGGGGACATCATTATTATACCTCGGACAGCAGTATGGGGGGCATCATTATTATACCTCGGACAGCACTATGGGGGACATCATTATTATACCTCGGACAGCAGTATGGGGGCATCATTATTATACCTGGGACAGCACTATGGGGGACATCATTATTATACCTGGGACAGCACTTATGGGGGGGCATCATTATTATACCTGGGACAGCACTATGGTGGGACATCATTATTATACCTGGGACAGCACTATGGGGGACATCATTATTATACCTGGGACAGCAGTATGGGGGACATCATTATTATACCTGGGACAGCACTATGGTGGGACATCATTATTATACCCTGGGACAGCACTATGGGGGGACATCATTATTATACCTGGGACAGCACTATGGGGGACATCATTATTATACCTGGGACAGCACTATGGGGGGGCATCATTATTATACCTGGGACAGCACTATGGGGGACATCATTATTATACCTGGGACAGCACTATGGGGGACATCATTATTATACCTGGGACAGCACTATGGGGGGGCATCATTATTATACCTGGGACAGCACTATGGGGGACATCATTATTATACCTGGGACAGCAGTATGGGGGGCATCATTATTATACCTGGGACAGCACTATGGGGGACATCATTATTATACCTGGGACAGCACTATGGGGGGGCATCATTATTATACCTCGGACAGCAGTTATGGGGGATCATTATTATACCTGGGACAGCACTATGGGGGACATCATTATTATACCTCGGACAGCAGTATGGGGGGCATCATTATATACCTGGGACAGCACTATGGGGGACATCATTATTATACCTGGGACAGCACTATAGGGGGACATCATTATTATACCTGGGACAGCAGTATGGGGGGAATCATTATTATACCTGGACAGCACTATGGGGGACAATCATTATTATACCTCGGACAGCAGTATGGGGGGCACATCATTATATACCTACCTGGGGACATCATTATTAACCTGGGACAGCACCCATCATTATTATACCTGGGACAGCAGTATGGGGGGGACATCATTATTATACCTCGGACAGCAGTATGGGGGCATCATTATTTATACCTGGACAGCACTATGGGACATCATTATTATACCTGGGACAGCACTATGGGGAACATCATTATTATACCTGGGACAGCACTATGGGGGGACATCATTATTATACCTGGGACAGCAGCATATGGGGGGACATCATTATTATACCTGGGACAGCACTATGGGGGACATCATTATTATACCTGGGACAGCACTATGGGGGACATCATTATTATACCTGGGACAGCACTATGAGGGACATCATTATTATACTGGACAGCACTATGGGGGGACATCATTATTATACCTGGGGACAGCACTATGGGGGGGCATCATTATTATACCTGGGACAGCACTATGGGGGACATCATTATTATACCTGGGACAGCACTATGGGGGCATCATTTATTATACCTGGACAGCACTATGGGGGGGCATCATTATTATACCTGGGACAGCACTATGGGGGACATCATTATTATACCTGGGACAGCAGTATGGGGGCATCATTATTATACCTCGGACAGCAGTATGGGGGGCATCATTATTATACCTGGGACAGCACTATGGGGGACATCATATTATACCTGGGACAGCACTATGGGGGGGACATCATTATTATACCTGGGACAGCACTATGGGGGACATCATTATTATACCTGGGACAGCAGTATGGGGGACATCATTATTATACCTCGGACAGCAGTATGGGGGGCATCATTATTATACCTGGGACAGCACTATGGGGACATCATTATTATACCTGGGACAGCACTATGGGGGGACATCATTATTATACCTGGGACAGCACTATGGGGGACATCATTATTATACCTGGGACAGCACTATGGGGGACATCATTATTATACCTGGGACAGCACTATGGGGGACATCATTATTATACCTGGGGACAGCACTATGGGGGGACATCATTATTATACCTGGGACAGCAGTATGGGGAGACATCATTATTATACCTGGGACAGCAGTATGGGGAGACATCATTATTATACCTGGGACAGCACTATGGGGACATCATTATTATACCTGGGACAGCACTATGGGGGACATCATTATTATACCTGGGACAGCAGTATGGGGAGACATTCATTATTATACCTGGGACAGCACTATGGGGGACGTCATTATTATACCTGGGACAGCACTATGGCGGGACATCATTAATATACCTGGGACAGCACTATACGGGGGACATCATTATTATACCTGGGACAGCACTATGGCGGGACATCATTAATATACCTGGGACAGCACTATGGGGGACATCATTATTATACCTGGGACAGCAGTATGGGGGGCATCATTATTATACCTGGGACAGCAGTATGGGGGCATCATTATTATACCTGGGACAGCACTATGGGGGGGACATCATTATTATACCTGGGACAGCAGTATGGGAGCATCATTATTCTACCTGGGACAGCACTATGGGGGACATCATTATTATACCTGGGACAGCACTATGGGGGGGACATCATTATTATACCTGGGACAGCACTATGGGGGGGACATCATTATTATACCTGGGACAGCAGTATGGGAGGCATCATTATTCTACCTGGGACAGCACTATGAGGGGGGGCATCATTATTACACCTGGGACAGCACTATGGGGGCATCATTATTATACCTGGGACAGCACTATGGGGGCATTATGGGGGGGTCGTTATTGTAACTGGAGCAGCACAATTGGGGCACTATAGTTAGGGGTCAGTATTTTAAATGGAACAACTGCAGTGTCATAGCTAGAAATTACTGGGTCCCCATCAAATTTTTCACTGGCCAGCCCCCCCCCAGTCGAGCTCACACTCTTGCTCTCAGACGAGGGAGGTCCGGCAGTAACTCGGTCTTTTTCCTACAGTGTCTCTGTAAATAATGTCAGTAATACTGTTGATGGGGCCCGGAACAAAAAGTGAGTTCGGACCCCAAAGCAACCCAAACTCACTTTGTTTTTATCTGATCTGAGCAAGGGGGTCATTCACAAGAAGGTCTAATTTGAGGGCTGATTAGGAGACTTACGGAGGTCTGATATGTGGTCTGAATAGGGGTCATTCACATAGACGTCTGATCTGAGGACTGATTGGGGGACTTATTAACATTGGAGCTCTGAGCTGAGGTCTGATGAAAAATATTTTTTCTTATCTTCCTCCTCTAAAACTAAAAAAAGTACAGTAAATGAAAATATTAATAATTAGATAGTTATATATTAAATATTGATACAAATGTTGATCAATTACTACATGAAAAAGGTATACAAATAAAATACATAATATAAAAATAATTATTTAAAATATATTGACTTTCTTGTGACATATATTTATGGACTAATTGCCACTCTTGACTTACAGAATAATAGGTGTAAAGCTTTTTTGATCTCCTTGTTCTTCATACTGTAAAGCACGGGGTTAATTAATGGTGTAAATGCCGTATACAGAAGAGATTTGAGTTTATTTTCGTATGGTGTATTTCCCCCAACTGGAAACATATATATGGCTATTAACGGCCTGTAATACATACACACCGCGGAGAGATGAGAACTGCACGTAGAAAATGCTTTCTTCCGCCCATCGTTGGATGCAATTTTGAAGATGGCAACAAATATACAGATATAGGATATTATAACGAGGACAAAGGGCGAAAAGGCCATGAGGATGGAGAGAAAGAAGTCTTCAAAAACCACTTTGGACGTATCACTGGAGGACATTTCTAAAATGGGGCCAAAGTCACAAAAAAAATGGTCAATCTCATTGGTGTTACAGTATTCAAGTTGTCCTATCAAGAACATTTCACTCGGAATCAGGAAGATCCCAATAGCCCACGGCCAGAATGATAGATGGAAGCAAAGTTTTTGGCTCATGAGGGAGGAATACTGGAGGGGGTGACATATGGCTAACTATCGGTCGAAGGCCATGGCCGTCAGTATCAGCGACTGTGTGTAGGTGGCAATGCAATGGAAATAGTACTGGATGAAGCAACTGGTTTTTGATATGGTGGTTCCTTCGAGCCACGTCACCTGTAACATTTTTGGTGTGATGTTTGAGGTGAGGAGAAGGTCGGCCAAGGCCAGGTTCCGGAGAAAGATGTACATGGGGACATTAAGGTGATGGCAGGTCGACACTAATGTGACGATAAGGCAATTGGTTGACATGATTAGAACATAGACCACAAGGAAAAGGCAGAAGAGTAGGACTTTCATGTGGTGGAAGTCGTTGAATCCCATGAGGAAGAATTCACTGTAGGAGGTTTCATTGGTTCCACACATCGTTCAGGAATCCTTGTTTTGGCCTACCAAAAAAACAGCAATCTATAAAATTATCATTTTTTCCATCTTCTGATAATTTGGTTATGTTACACAGGTGGACTTTACTCAGGGGCATACACATGGCAGGGGCATTTTCTTGTACCCCAAAGCCAACCACCCAAGTGCCTGCTGTAACCTACCTCAGTGTGAAGGCTCCATGGACCTTCTACTCTAAGCTCACTCTACCAGTCTCATATGTTTTTTTTATCGGACTATATTTTTATATGTCTTGAGTCCCATGAGAAGACAGTGGAGGTCTATGAGCTAGGTCAAATAGTCCTCAGGATCCTCAATAGGTTGCTATAAACTAGATCTACTACTACTGTTAGAGTCCTACCCCCAGTAATGCTCCCGACCATCCCCTTCATCACTGGAGTCAACCAGCCTCTCCTTTCCACCATCCTTCCTGGCAGATGGCATGTAAAGCGTGACACGGCTCACTACTGTAGTAAAATCCGACAGCACGCATCATGAAAGACTGGACTACATAAGACATGTTTACCCGTCGTACAACAGACGTCTGTAATTCATGTGTCTGTTTTTATGACCTGAAGAAATGGAGCCACCGCCATGGAGCACATTTTATGGAGGTTATTCACACAATATGTGTTGTCTGTCGATCTCATTTCACATCTGCCTGTCTGTACAACAGAACCTGCAGTGCAATCATCTGTCGTTTGCCAGCTTGAAACAGGCTGATTGTACTGCCTAAAAATCACATTTTCTGGACGTACTCCTCTGATGCTGAAATCTATGTATCTATCCCATATCTGTCTTATTCTCTCACAATTATCCATCTATAGATATGAAATAGATGATAGATATTAGATATAAGGATAGTTAATATCTATCTATCTATCTATCTATCTATCTATCTATCTATCTATCTATCTATCTATCTCACCACCCGAGAAAGCTCTCCAAGATAACCTGGAAATCCTTGAGAAATTCAGCACCACATGGGCATTGCCCATCAATCCAAAGAATTATAGTGTTCCAGACGAGAAACCAGAAAGCAGCCGGGCGTCCTCCCTTCCTGTCCACTTTCAGAAAACGCCAGTAACACCTACTTGGGACTAGAAATCAGCCAATCGAGGGGCTTAAAGAAAGCCAAAGAAACCCTGAAAGACAAGGCGAACAAAACCTTTTATGCCATCTAAAGGCGTTTATATCATCTCAAAGACCCAGTGACTATCCGGTGAAACTTTGTTACCATCATAAAATCTTTGATACCATCATGGCCACAATCGTCCTGTATGGCAGCAAAGTCTGGGCCCAGACACCTACCCAGATTGGTCAAAGTAAGACTCTGCGACAACAGAAAGATTCCACCTAAAAATTTGTAAACACCTTCTCCAAGTCCACAGGAGCACCTCTAACAGCGCCTGTAGAGCAGAACTGGGCAGAATGCCACTTTACCTTGCTGTCCAGAAGAAGACGCTATAATTCAGAGCCCATTATATAGCAGCAGTCCCAGCTCCTACCATCATAAAGCCTTGCTGCACGAAGCACCCCAGAACAAGTCACTCAAACCCAGTCTCACCAAGCCACAACCAGTACAGCCTGAGCATACCACCAACAGTACAGCCTGACAAAACTAGCGACCAGTACAGCTTGACCAAGCCACTAACCAGTACAGCCTGACCAAGCCGCCAACCAGTACAGCCTGACCAAGCCGCCAACCAGTACAGCCTGACCAAGCCACCAACCAGTACAGCCTGACCAAGCCACCAACCAGTACAGCCTGACCAAGCCACCATCCAGTACAGCCTGACCAAGCCACCAACCAGTACAGCCTGACCAAGCCACCAACAGTACAGCCTGACCAAGCCACCAACAGTACAGCCTGACCAAGCCACCCACCAGTACAGCCTGACCAAGCCACCAACAGTACAGCCTGACCAAGCCACCAACAGTACAGCCTGACCAAGCCACCAACCAGTACAGCCTGACTAAACCACCCACCCAGTACAGCCTGACCAAGCCACCAACCTGTACAGCCTGACCAAGCCACCAACCAGTACAGCCTGAACAAACCACCCACCAGTACAGCCTGACCAAGCCACCAACCAGTTACACCTGACCAAACCACCATCCAGCTACAGCCTGAACAAACCACCCACCAGTACAGCCTGACCAAGCCACCAACAGTACAACTTGACCAAGCCACCAACCAGTAAAGCCTGACCAAACCACCCATCAGTACAGCTTGACCAAGCCACCAACCACTAAAGCCTGACCAAGCCCACCCACCAGTACAAGCCTGACCAAGCCACCCACCAGTACAGCCTGACCAAGCCACCAACCAGTTACAGCCTGACCAAGCCACCCACCAGTACAGCCTGACCCAAGCCACCCACCAGTACAGCCTGACCAAGCCACCCACCAGTACAGCCTGACCAAGCCAACCCACCAGTACAGCCTGGAACAAACCACCCACCAGTACAGCCTGAACAAACCACCCACCAGGTTACAACCTTGAACAAACCACCACCAGTACAGCCTTGAACAAACCACCCACCAGTACAGCCTGAACAAACCACCCACCAGTACAGCCTGAACAAACCACCCACCAGTACAACCTGACCAAGCCACCCACCAGTACAGCCTGACCAAACCACCCACCAGTACAGCCTGACCAAGCCACCAACCAGTACAGCCTGACCAAACCACCCACCAGTACAGCCTGACCAAGCCACCAACCAGTACAGCCTGACCAAACCACCCACCAGTACAGCCTGACCAAGCCACCAACCAGTACAGCCTGACCAAACCACCCACCAGTACAGCCTGACCAAGCCACCAACCAGTACAGCCTGACCAAACCACCCACCAGTACAGCCTGACCAAGCCACCAACCAGTACAGCCTGACCAAACCACCCACAAACAAGCCTGAAGCTAATATTGCACCGAGAATGTTCCTGAAAAGAACAAATGAACCATAACCAAAAGATGTATCAAAAATGATCAATTTATTACACAAAATAAAAAAATACACAATAAAAGATATAACAGGGATATCAATGTCAGAAATACGCAATAATGGCCTTAATGCTGTATTGAATCACTGACCATTAGTGTAACTTCCCCTGAAGAGAATGTATCACATGTCCCAGATAGTAATACACATAATCTAGATAGCCAATATCCCATTACATAATCATTCACAAGAAAGACATCCCATATAGTGGATACAGGCTATAAAGTAATCAATCATCTCCAATATTTCCACCCACGGGGCTCACCTGTAGACATGATCAGGGGAAGAGAGCTCTAAGAATGGCCAGATAACCGCCTTAACTTGCATTTCGCTCTCTCAGCTTCGTGAGCTTCCTGGGCATATCTTTTGGTATGGATAGATATAAGATAGGTAGATAGATAGATAGATAGATAGATAGATAGGAGATAGATAGATAGATAAATAGATTTCAGTCATTATTGACGCCACTTTCTGGGGTAATAATGATGAATAAGCCCTCACTCCACCATATCGATCCCCCCTTTTCATAGACTTGGCGAGAGGAAGTCACAGTGCACAATTTTATTTCTGTGTTTTCTCCTGATATTATTAATAAACCATTGATTGACCCGCAATCTGCTTACTATCCTCTCCTACTCCTAATGCAGATTACAGAAACGTCAAAAATGTATTAAACAGTCACAAATCCCGTGAATTTGTGAAGTTTCTATGGCAAAAAGGCATTAGAGGAATGATACCCCCCTCCCCCCATGTCTTCTGTTTAGTGAGCCATACTGACGACTTTCCATCCTTGGTATATTAAGAATGTGGGAATTATTCTTTGTTTATACAAAAAGGTATAAAACTTAGGGATCGGGAAACACAACAAATTCAAGATTATTAGTTTTATTATTTTCATATTTTTTTCATTATTTTTTAAAGCAGTCAAATAAAATATATAATAGATATCAAAAGCTGACCGATAAAACCAAGAATGGGATTTGCTTACTTGTAATAATCAGTAGCTATATAATGAATAGATTAGACAGAACCTCCTCGTGATTGCACTTATTACAATCACATCTAAAATTGTATCGAAATTTGTTACAAAAATATTCTTTCTAACCTTGAAGAAATTTGACCTTAAAAAAAAAAATAACATAAAATCTGTAAATGCTTCTTTCCTCCGGGACTTTACTAATGAGAAGTAACGTTTGCCCATCGTCTTACTTTGGGTTGGATCCCGGCCTCCTTCTATAAGAATGCGTATTGGTTATTTGTTGTGTCCCTTTTATAGACCTCTCCCCACGTAAAAAACAAATCTGTGACTCCGTCTCGTCATTTCCTTACAATCCCCGGAGCCTTAATTATAAGTTCTCAAAAGTAACAATATCAACAATGAAAAATATCAAAACATTTTCTTAAGTTAATTATTTGGATGTTATTTTCCGTCCCCGGGGTCACAGATGTTCCATATACCCCCTGCAGTCTCTCGCCGGGTCGTAAACGGCAGGCTTTAATTATTCAGGGTCCTATGCCTAATATGATGTTTATAATTTCTTTTTTTTTGTACGACCTTTATATCAGATCTATGAATTTTAATACGCATTCAATTAAAAAAAGTGGAAATGATAAGTAAAAAAAGTATTCTAAAATACTTGATGGTGAATAATAATTATTGGAATTAAGAATGACATTTTTAACTATTTTTTAATTACTTACACAATTAGAATTTTCTGATTCTTGTATCTTAAAGGGAACCTGTCATCACCTTTATGCTACCCATACTAATGGCAGAATAAAGTAGAGACAGGTGAGTTGATTTCAGCGGACTGGGCCTGGAAAAGAGTCAAATCTTGATCATGAGAAGAGTCCTGGTTATTCATGAATTCTTGCTCTCCCTGCCCTTCTGCTGATGATTGACAGTCTTCTACCTAGTTTTCTCCCTTTCTGTCTAGGAGACAACTGCCAATGATCATCAGATGGGCAGGGAGAGCAGGGGATTATGAATAACCATGACTCTTCTCATGTAGATTTGACTCTTTTCAAGGCCTGGGCTGTAATGATTATGATGCTGGTTCTCGGCAACCACTTACGTTTAGCTCCTGAGTGACACACCGCTGAAATCAGCATTTCTGTCACTATATTATACTGCCCTCAGTGAGGGCAGCATAAAGTTGATGACAGGTTCCCTTTAAAGGAAACCTGTTCATTGTTATACCTGGCACAGGGTATATAAAGTGTATTAAATAACTTTTATTATTTTGTTTTTAGGGGAAAGATTAAAAAAACTGCAATTTTTACATTATTTTGTGGTAAAAATAACTTTATTAATATTTTTTTTTATGTGGGTGAGTAGGCTGATGATAATGCCACATTTCTATATATTTTTACTATTTTTCCTTTCCTCTTGCAGCCTGTCAGCTTTGCAGCTTCTCCCTCATTCTCCTCCGGACTGAAGGGGAGAGGGTCGTCTGCTTTAGCTGCCCGTATCTCTGGTTTGGTATGAGCTAGAGATGTGGGCTTTGTATTGTTTGAAAGCTGACATTCCAAACAATATCTTCACTACATGGGAAGACATCACTGTTAGAAATTGGGATGCAGTGAATACAGCTGAAATTGAAAGTTAAAACAGGTTTTACCTGCGATTATTCCCGACTTGAAATCTAACAGTAATTTCTCCTTTGTTGCTTGGACGTTAGCTGTCATTTTGATCTTGTATTAAATCTGGAATGCCAGATTTCAAACAAGACCAGTTGCATGGTTCTAGCTGCTACCATTGAGGAGATACTTCTGCCTGAGCTGTTAAGTACTTTCCCCTGTTGCTTCATACTTGAGAAAAAGTATTTTTAATTTGTATGGTGATGAGCGGTTAAAGGGAACCTGTCATCTCCGAAACCCCTCCTGAACTAGAGTAAGCGGTGTATAGTGTAAGTGATGCTGAATCCGAATATGTAAGTTTTATCTTCATGCTCACTTCCATTCCGACTCTGTGCTCCCACAAACCTGCAGTAAAATGCACTCAGTGGACTCTTCTTTGAGTCCTCTCCATTATGTGAGTGAGCACTTGAGTCCAGTGAGTGCATTTTACTGCAGGTTTGTGGGAGCACAGCGTCAGAATGGAAGTGAGTATGAAGATAAAACTTACATATTCGGATTCAGCATCACTTACACTATACAACGCTTACTGTAGTTCAGGGGGTGTTTCGGAGATGACAGGTTCCCTTTAAGTGCACCCAGGGTGGGCCCAAGCCAAACTTTCTCCTCCTGTTTCCTCTCCCAGCCCCTCCCACTCCTTCCTATTGACAGGACCTGGTGAGATGACAATGCAACCTGGAAGCAGAGAGAGGGGCTGGCAATGGTGGCTTGAGACCGCCACGGTGCACTTAACTGCTTATTGCGAACATTTGGTAATGATATACGGCTGAGACAAAAACATTACAAATTGTTAATTTCAAAACCTGAGAGATTGGGGTTCATTATTACTTTCTTTTTTGAGTCCAGTGACGTGAAACTGATTTGCCTATCACTACATGTCAGGATCACGGACTTGGAGGGGAGCCTGCAGGGTGACGCTGGACCTCCTTATGTCAGGTCTCCGCCATCTGAAACTACCACTCGTCATATCAGGCTGACGAGACGCCTTGCATTACATACCACATACACTACAGGTAACGCTTCTTCTAAGGTCATGGAATTGTTAGAACCGTTACAATCGTTGCGTACAAACAATGGGGTTATCATAGAAAATATAAAATATACAGACAAATACATATAATGCGAAATAACAGTTTGTAAAATAAAAAGGATAAAACAGAGCTTAATACATTATGTGACGGATACGTCTGGTTGTCTGGGGAAGCAGAAGTATCGACAGTTTTTATGAACTCTGCTGCTCACTAGATCTGCCTCAAAATCTTAAAATCTCTTAAAATCTCTTTTTAGGCTTTCATCCCAGCAACTTCATATCACCTCCATCCACTCCGTCCTAATGTCCTGCACACATGTGTCCCAAACATGGCGGAGGTAATGGCAGGATGGATGGAGTTATCTAATTGCTCCCTGTTACTGAACTGGGATCTATTTCAGTTTGATACCATGGCCTGAGTTCTCAGGAGGAAGCACGTGGACCAAATATGGATTAGGCCATGTATTTCTTTGATGTAGATTGCAAGACAGAGGTTCCATGTTTGACCTCAGCTGGAGAAGAACTCTGGTTCTAGTCTGTATAAAGCTAGTATATGACCCTCGCTCTATCTTCCCATTGTATCATAGGGGTCTCTGAAGTGGTTCCATCTTAATGATTTTATGGCTACAATCTCATGATTTGGCTTTAGGAGGAGAACATGGACGGGGTGATGACCCAAACCAGGAATGTGAAGGCAGAAGCTGCCGACTCCTAATAATAATCTTGATATCTGGATATCACCAAACTACAGTCATGACATTTCTGTGCAGTCACCACTAGGGGGAGCTCACAGCTTCTGTTCATTTCAATTGCTGCATGAATTGGGGGCAGTCTTGTCCAGGAGCCCCGTCAGTGTACAACCACCTCCACAACATACTCAGATGCTTAAAGGCTTTGTGTTTCCCGTTTTCCTCCAGCAGGACAAGGCCTGTTAGTCAATTGCAGAAAGAAATTGCCCCCATAGGAGCCGATGTGTCAGGGGAGACGATCCCAGCTGTCACTGTAACTAGAGGAAGCCAAACGTATCAGCGGTGATTATACCCTAATTGTTTCCAGTCTTGTGTATTTCAAGGACCTGACACTAATGAAGAGAGATCAGGAAATCATAGCCTGCCCTCAAGAAGTCTTGGGGTTCATTTATTTTATCTTGTTAAACCTTGAACCACATTTATAGTCTTGCTCATAGCTGAGGGTTTGTTTCATTTGCATCCAATCTAATCAATCCTTTGTGACCTAAATGACCTATGCCCACTGTGATGTCAGTGTACAAGGCTAGTGCACACCGTGATGTGCCTGTGCTGGGTAGAATGCACACAGTAATATGCTAATGCAGGGATAATGATGTCACAGTACAGGAATAATGCACACAGTGATGTCACAGTACAGGGTTAAAGAGGACCTGTCATCGCTCCTGACATGTCTGTTTTAATAGCTTCATGCATTTCCCTTGTAATACCAATTCTGGAGAATCTGTTCTTGTGGCTCTATGTTGTACCATTCCTCTATTATTCTTAGTGGAAGTTATGAATGAATTGCTAGCAGTCTGCAGTAAGGGTACAGAGGGGAGGAGACCAGTTGGGGGTGTGTCCCTGCACAGTCTGAAAATGGCAGCACTGATTGGATAAAGTGAGTCTGTGCAGGGACACACCCCCAACTGGTTACCTCCCCTCTGTACCCTTACTGCAGACTGCTAGCAACATATTCATAATTCTAGCAGAAATAATAGAGGAATGGCACAAATATAGTCATAAGAATAGATGCTCCAGAATTGTTAATACATGGGGGGTGCATGAAGCTAACAGGCATGTTAGGAGCAGGGAAAGCTCCTATTTAATGGTCACTGTGGTGTCAGAGTACAGGTATAATGCTCATAGTGATGTCCCAGTACAGCGATAGCACTAATAGTGATGTCACAGCGCAGAGATAATGCACATGGTGATGTCACTGTAAAGGGATAATGCACAAATTGGTTAAATGATAAAGGGATAATGCTCACAGAGTCTTACAGTGTAGAGATAACATTAATGCCCTAGTAGAGGGATAGTGCTCATAGTGATGTCACAGTATAGGGATAGTGTTCACAGTGATGTCACAATGCATGCATAAAGCTCACAGTGATGCCCCATTACAGGGACAATGATGGTATAATATTAAAACTATACAAATGGTGATTTCACAGTTTAGGACATTATAATCAACATGATGCCATAGGACACAGAAGAGATCGCCCCGTGCACTGTAACATCACAGCATCGGGAAAAAAAGGCATGATGATGTCACATGCAGGTGATATAACAACACAGCAATGCTGTAAAGAAGTAATAATGCACACAGTAGGGATAACCAGCAGGGCCGGGACTAGGGGTAGGCGGGGGAGGTGACCGCCTAGGGCGCCATCTGGAGGGGGGCGCAGCCACAGGGGGGGTCTAACGGGTCTGGACCCCCCCTAGAACCATTCACTTTTTTTTTTTAATTCCTCAGGGCCGCACCGCCGATCGCCACAGGCGGTGCGGCCCTGGATCTAAGTGCAGTCGGCGTGTGGGGGCAGTAGGAGATGAGCTCTTCCAATGGAAGCGCTCATCTCTATATTCATCTGTATCGCCGTCCTCAGGACAACGATACAGATTCCTGTGCTGCGGCAGGGGAGGGAGAGGCGTCTCCTTCCCCTGTTCTTCTGATAGGCTGTAGGCACTAATGGCTGCGGCCTATCAGAGGCCAACTCAGGCAGCGCGATGACGTCATTATCATCGCGCCGCCTGAGTCGGGCAGCACACAGCGCGGGACACAGGCCGGAAGAGGCCTGCACCTCATTGCTGCTGATGGAGGTAAGTGGTAGTGGTTTTTGTTTTTTTTTTTCAGTTTTTTTTTTTTTTTAATAGATGCCATATTATAGGGGGGCACCTGCTGGCAATTTCTCACTGGCCCATTTACTGGGGCATTTCTTACTGGCACATTAAGGGGGGGGGGCACCATGGGGGAGAGGAGCATTGTGGGGGCATCTGGGGGACCTTTTTTTGGGCACATTATGGGGGGGGCAATATAGTGGAGAGCTGGACTATGGGGCATCTGGTGGCACTATAGGGGGGCACTATGAGGGAGGGGAGCACTATGAGGGCTCTAAAGAGGCCTTTTTTGTTGGCACTTTATGGGGGCACTATGGCATCTGGTGGCAATAAGGGGGCATTTTTTATAGGCACATGGGAGACACTATAGGGGAGAGCGGCACTATGGGGCATCTGGTGGCATTATAGGGGCAGTATGGGGGAGTGGAGCACTATGGGGGGCATCTGATAACTCTAAAGGGGCATTTTTTACTGGCACATTATAGGGGGCACTATGGCATCTGGCACTAAGGGGGCAATTTTTACTGGCACATTATGGGGGAGAGGAGCACTATAGGGGCATCTGGTGGGGGCAGCAAGAAGGGGCATTTTTTACTGGCATATTATGGGGGACATTATCTTTATACTATTAGTGTCCGGACGCAGTTATTTTTTAGGGGACTCTGTGCCAATAATTGTTGTAGGGGGCACTATCTGTGTGGTAGTTGTATTTTTCAGGGGACAGTTTCTGCAGTATAGTATTAGGGGGCACAGCATTGGGGGAGCACAGCGGGCACAGTATTGGGGGAGCACAGCGGGCACAGTATTGGGGGTGGCAGGATGAGGTGTTCAGAAGATGTGAAGATGATGGAAATGTGGGAAACTAATGTCTGTTTGTATCTCTGCAGATACGAGAGATGGCTGAAAAATCTTCATGGCGGTCTGGTCCAAATGGAGAAGATGAGGAAAGAGAACGTCTACAACAAAGGTGACATCACTGGATGTAAGAGGTATGGGGCGCTGTGTAGGAGAGGAGATGCTCCGGCTCCTCCCTCTGCCATTTGCAGAAGGAGGATTCAGAGCTGGGTGAGGACAGCCAAGGGGGGCAGCAGGTCACGGGTGGGTGGCAGATGGTAGTGGGGAACCACAGGCCTTGAGCAGGATCTGAGGAGATGGAAGGAGCTTCCTTGCTGTAGCCTGCTGTTGTCTATTGTATAATGTGAGGCAGGCAGTGCAGCCAGGACACGTCCTCCCCTCTCTGTATGATGTGTACAGGCGGGACTCAACAATATCATTTCAGCTGTACAGTGTTTGCTGGGAGTGGCCTATTATATTTAGGAGGGGCTTATAATAATGGGCGGTGCCAATTTGGGGGCGCCATTTGACTACTTTGCCTAGGGCACCAAACTGCCTAGTCCCGGCACTGATAACCAGACAGGAACATATTCCATATTCCATTCCCCTTATGTTATTGTCCATAGTCCTCACTAACCTACGTATATGTGGAAACATGCTGCCTTACTTGTTGGGCCTCATAGCAGCTGTCACGCCCCAACCCTGGTGGTTACACCCATGACACAGACCGTATTATGGCGTGCATGATATCATTAAGGATAATCATAAGGTGCTATGTGAAGGAACACTGCATGACAGGTGTACTAATCCTTAACTGTGTCTTCAGGCTGAAGATTATGTTTCACACCTACAGTAAATGAATGTCAGTACAATGAGATTAGTCCTACTACTTTCTAAGAACCTGTCGAGAGCTGAGCTTCAAAAAAGCTTTCCAGACATAGCTGAGCGTGATTTCACTAAGTACAAAAATAGATGACTGACGGCTCAGAAATGTGCAAAACCGCAAAACAAGGAAGGAGCGTATAAAAGGTAGAGTAACTAGCTACAGTATTATCTGATACTTATACATGTAAAAGGGAGTCTGTCAACAGTTTTGACTATGCTAAACTGCTGACAGCACTAGGTAATGGCTGGGGAGAGCAGTAGAAACATACCTTTTGTGGAGCTTTTATGTTTTTATTATCAACAGTTGTGAAAGAAGACATTTTATTTTGTCACATGCCCTATGATTTTGGCTGCTTAGCAGCCCCTCCCCTCAGCACTAAGTGACAACTATTGCGAGGAGACCACTACTGCTGTCACTCAGAGGGGAGGGGCTGCAAAGTACCTCAGCACAGACAGCAAGTCATAGTGAAGCCCCACCTCCTGGACACTTGCAAAGAGTTGAATCTGGCGGAATAAAACTAAAGGTATATTTCTATTTCTCTTTCCAGCCCCTACCTAGTGGTATCAGCACTTTAGCATGGTCAAAACTGCTGACAGACTCCCTTTAAAAACATGACAACAACACTATGGATGGTTTTAAGGTCATTTTGAGTAATTTAATTGAATTGAAATAATTATGAATAAAAAAGCAGAGTTAATGAGACCTGAATCGGTCCTGTTTTCCACTAAACTGCATAAATGAAGGAGGTTTTTTTTTAATTTTATTTTATCTATTGAATATTTTTAACTCACATTTTTTCATATTTTTTTAAACATTTTAACCTATAAATAACAGGAGCCTCCACAGCACCAAGTTCTCACTGTTTATGTCTGACTCTGATCTGCTTGATCTGTCGGTTGGTTGCGGCCGCTACATTGACGACGTCACTATTACTTTGGAATGGTTATACAAGATGTTCATGAATACAGTTCAGATTTTCTTCATTTACTAGTAGCACGAAATATGGTGTCAAATCATATATTACCAGTAACATGTCATACATGGTTACATACATAAGTCAAATGGAAGACTTGTGTTTCTCTATCGTCCTTTTAGTCCATTCCCTTTGTTTGCTTTGAATTGTTTCCAGTCCTGCCTCAAACACTAAGCCGGAATACGCCCCACATTAAAGATCCATTTACACTCACCAGTAATTGTAATTTCCAAGAAACTGTGGTTATTGGTCAGTGTTACACAGGCAAAGATTAATGATAGAAACGCATAACTGACAAATGTAAATTCCTCCCATAGTGACTTTTACATTGAAATCTGTATATGTAGATCAGCCTTACCCCAAGTAATAAGAAATGCATTTACTGGATGACATGCCCAGGCAATGAGTTGATGACATCATCACACCATGACTGTATACTGACCCATCTAACAGCCTTTTAAAAATGGGTTAAAGTGCCTTTCAGGGTTAAATTTTTTGAAAAAGAGAATTCGCTGACACTGACTCTGCACAGGAGTGAGCTGGAAGGACCCAACACTACCACATGTGACGGCGTCATGATGCTGGGAGCGTCAGGTCCTTCCAGTTCCCTCTGGTGCAGTGGGGTCAGCACATTCAAGTGGATGAGATTTTTTTTCGTACTCCGCAAAATTGGTGCCGCTATGGGGGGGAGGGGGGTTTATTTATACTGGTGGCACTATAGGTCTTTTTATATTAGGGGAACACCATTAGAGGGCATTTTATATACTGGGTGGATTTTATATACAGGGTGGCATTATTGGGGGGTATTTTTATATACAGGGCGTACAATGGGGGGAATTTTATATATAGCAGGCACAGTGGGGGTGCCCTTATATATACAGGGGCTACTATGGAGGGCATTATAGACTCTGCTTTTATTGGCAGTCACAGTCTGTTTTTAATGGTTATTGTGTAAATGTAGCCTAATACCATCAAACTGTGATGGGATGATGCTCCCAGACCGTGACTGGAGGACTCCTCAGACCATGGCTGGATGACCTCATCAGACAATGACTGGAGGACCTCATCAGACCATGACTGGAGGACCTCATCAGACCATGACTGGAGGACCTCATCAGACCATGACTGGAGGACCTCATCAGACCATGACTGGAGGACACATCAAATTGTAGTATACAGGCGGCACTCCGTTCAGGTCGCGATGCACGTGTCTGTGGATAGCGTCCAAGACAGTATTACGGAAAAAAGACCGGCACTCACTTTGTTTCTTTATAAAGAAACAAAGAAACAAAGCGAATGCCGGTCTTTTTTCCGTAATACTGTCTTGGATGACACATCGGACCATGACTGGATGACCTCATCAGACCGTGACTGGATGACCTCATCAGACCATGACTGGATGACCTCATCAGACCATGACTGGATGACCTCATCAGACCATGACTGGATGACCTCATCAGACCATGACTGGATGATCTCATCAGACCATGACTGGATGACCTCATCAGACCATGACTGGATGACCTCATCAGACCATGACTGGATGACCTCATCAGACCATGACTGGATGACCTCATCAGACCATGACTGGATGACCTCATCAGACCATGACTGGATGACTTCATCAGACCATGACTGGATGACTTCATCAGACCATGACTGGATGACTTCATCAGACCATGACTGGATGACTTCATCAGACCATGACTGGATGACCTCATCAGACCATGACTGGATGACACATCAGACCATGACAGAATGAGAAATCAGACTGTGACTGGATGACCTCATCAGACCATTACTGGACGACCTCATCAGACCATGACTGGATGACCTCATCAGACCATGACTGGATGACCTCATCAGACCATGACTGGATGACCTCATCAGACCATGACAGAATGAGAAATCAGACTGTGACTGGATGACCTCATCAGACCATGACTGGATGACCTCATCAGACCATGACTGGATGACCTCATCAGACCATGACTGGATGACCTCATCAGACCATGACTGGATGACCTCATCAGACCATGACTGGATGACCTCATCAGACCATGACTGGATGACCTCATCAGACCATGACTGGATGACCTCATCAGACCATGACAGAATGAGAAATCAGACTGTGACACACAGTGGCATACCTCCAATGGAGGCAGACCACGCAGCTGCTATGGGGCCCGTCGGGAAAAAGGGCCCACAGTGAAACAGAGCCCTGCCACCTAATTACACTCATTACTGTCTAGCTCCAATATAGTATCCTTATCATCAGTGGATGGCATCATACAGTACATCTAGTGAAGGAACGGCACAAAAAAGAATAGTGTAATTCCCAGGTTAGATAGGAGCATCTGCCAGGACCTGTGATGACATCATCTTCAGCATCACAGGTCCTGTACATCTAGTAAAGGAACTGCACAGATTATCATCACAGGTCCTTCAACCCCCAACAGCATGAAGAATAACTGGAGGATGATCTCTCCACTGAGACTAGAATGGGGTGATAAGAGGAGGTCCTCCTCATTTTTTCTTATCTCATTAATTTATATATATATAGTACTGCAGACAGTTACTACCACTATTACCTAATATATGCAATTTCAATTGCAGGTATAGCGGTTATGAAAGTAAAACAAAGTGTAATTTTTTAATTACCTGCAGTAGACACCCAACACCACCACCCACCTCCACCCCTCCGCCCCAAGGTGCTGCCCTAGTAGTGGTAAATACAGCTCTGACTTCAGGGGTAGCATACAACCCTAACAGACTAAACACAGAGGGCACACCGCACATCCCCTCCCTGTCCTCCTAAGATAACATTACACAGTTTCCGGGATCTAAGCATCTAACCAAAGGCACCTCCTGCACCTGACCATTAGTAGACATACATACGAGACTCATAAAAACAGTATAAATTATACTGCCGGAGACAGAATCCACAGACATATATGTAAATAGGGTTTAACTACAGGTTGCAAATATATGTGTGCCTACGCCCTCGCACTCACTGCAGGATGCAAATCCTGTCCCTGAGCATGCCTCTGTATATGTTGACACGCTTACACCTGGAATATCTGTATGTGCACCTATGGCCTGATGTAAGTGCTGCTCGTCCAGGGATGAGATAGCTCCAGAGCTTCACCTACCATTAAACCTCTCCCATATCTCTGTACCCTCTATGGACTTCACCTTAATACAACCCCAAATACAATGTGCAAAAGAGGAGAATATTGCCTAGCTGCTTCCACACCTACGTAGTTCACAATGGCTCCATATACGATGGGTATCAGCAGGTGACAGTCGCTGAATAGTATATATTATTGCAAAGTGACATCCAGACGTGGTTGTAGCGTCTTTCTGTTTTATCAGCTTCAATTTCGGTGTCGCCAACGTCTCCCAGCTGCAAGACATAGACCTCCTCAAGTGTGCCTTAGGGATGACCCAGCAGATACAGTAAAATCTTGTCTCGAAAGACGCTTAAAGGCCCTTATATCAAATCTTGACCAGAGTTGATCGGTCGACTGGGTGAATTGATTAAAGATTTAGTGATTTTTTTTGGTAGACGATAAATAACTGATCCTTTTATGGTCCACCCTGACCTGTAGCCTTGTTTACCTCTGCATAACATTCTCCCTCTTGTTATGTTGAACTGATTAATAGGTTTAGGAGCTTAATTAGCCCCAATCTAAGATCAGAGCACAGTCTATGGGGGGGCACTCGTGTAGGCGTTGGCATGTGTCAAAGTGCCATCTTTGTCAAAGTCTTGTTTACATGCCTGGCAATTAATTATGGCAATTAGACAGGGCAGGAGACGCAGGTACTACGTGACCTTCACCCACCAAGTTGTTCCCAGCTCAGGTATTGTGCGGTATCGTGTCACCTTAGTCACTGCTTCTGTTCTCATTGTTGCTGCTGTTTACCTTCAAACTCATCCACAACTGTCGCACTTTGTTCCTTCTCTCCACATCAGTACCTCCCTCCTTCCCTCACCCATGTACTATTCACTTCCACTTTCTACATCACCCTGACCGAACTTTCCCTGTAGTGCAGCATAAAAAATGCTTACAATCATTTAACCGTCTTCTGTCTCTCATGCTATACTACCTGTAGGCGTTGTCTCACCAAGCCCGGGTCCACCTTCTTTGACTATATTCAATTTCTCACATGCCACACAAAAAACCCTATTCCCTTAAGTTGTCTCATGGCTCTCTGGACTTCTCTGTCAGTGTGCAACAAACTTCCCACTGTCCATGACGTTGCCCTTTCAAAATCTCTCAACTCTCAAAATCTCTCAGTTCTCTGAAACTTGGCTTCAACATTCTGACATCACTTTCCCTGCTGCTCAATCCTATGGTGGGCTACACTTTTCCCATACTGCCAGACCTGATGACAGGTCTCTCTCTCTCACAACTTACTTCCTCCGCCAGACATAAAGACAGCAGTACGCTTAACACGCCATTAAACTGGTTGTCTCATCTGAGACATTGGTGGCATATCGCTAAGATTTGCCACCAGTGTCAGATAGGTAAAGGTCCCACCTCTGGGACCTGCACCTATCTCCAGAATAAGACCCTGAAGTGACCAGAGAGCAGTCGCACATGCAAGGCCTCCCTCCACTCATTTTTAGCACTGGCTCGGCTTGTTCACTTGGTCCCAAAGAAACGAATGGAGCAGTGGCTGTGCTTGCGGCGTTCGCTCTCTATTCGTTTGTATGGGACTTCCGAATATAGACACTGTGTGCTCCCCTTCTTTTTTGAAGGCCTGTTCTGGGACCTGTCCCTATCTGACATTGGTGGCATATCCTAGTGAGATGATGAGACAACCCCTTTAACTCCCAGCAACTTGTCAACAGTGTACAGTTATCACTGGTCCCAGTCTCTTTCCTTAATTGTTCGGCTCTGGCTGCCAATCATTACAAACTTTCCTTCAAAACCAGCCTTCATGAAGCAAGACCTTCCCAACACAGACTGCGGCAACCCTGGCACACACCTGAAACAAGCTTCCTTCAGCGGTGCTTGAGGTGTGCCAAACATTTATGGAGAAAATCCCAAATATCTGCAGATTTCCTCCAATATAAATTTATGCTTAAAACCTACAACTCGGTCCTACACCTTTCTGAACAAGCCTGCTTCACTTCTCTCATCTCCTCACATTCAAATAACCTGAAATGACTCTTAGATACTTTTCACACCCATCGCCCATTACTGACCTTTGTGCCACTTACCTGAAATATAAGACTGATAACACCCAGAACAAAATAAGCTCCCAGTCCGCAGCCAGTTATCGACCCCCCTCTCCACCCACATTCCCATTTCCTCTTTTTCTCTCTCCTCATTTGACCCTATAACAGAAGTCGTCATCTCCAGACTCCAGTCATCCTCTCGACCGAATACCTGCCGTAGAGACCCTTTTCCCTCACACCTCCTCCAGTCCCTCTCCCCGGCTGTCCTTCGGCACTTAACTACAATATTTAACCTCTCTTTTTCATCTGGCATCTTTCCATCCTCTTTTAACTCATTCCTAACGTGGTGATTTGTCGTTTAGTATTTTTAGTCACTGTCTTCTCCGAGCTATAACTTATTTACTTTTCCATTCATTTGTTGGCTTTCTAATGGCACCATTTAATGTCGCATATGATGAAGTAGGAAGGTGGAAAAAAATTCCAAATGGGGAGAAATCAGGGAAAAAAACTGAACTTCCACCACAGTTTTATTGATTTTTGACCTGTCCCTTTATTCAGCGGTTCAGTATGATTACAGCAATACCACATTTATATTGTTTTGCTTGTGTTTTGATCATTTAAAAAAAGAAAAAACTTTGAGAAAAAAACTATTTTTTTCTTTTCATCATCATATTATGACCCCCATAATTATTTTTAATATTTAAGTCTACGGAGCTGTGTGAGGGCTCATGTTTTGCAGGGCGATCTCTAGTGCACACTGACACCATTTTGAAGTTTCTAAAACTTTTTGATCACTTTTTGTTCACATTTTTTGTGAGGTGAAGGGATTAAAAACAGAGAATCGGTCATTTTTATTTTTTTTAATGCCTATGATCTTTATTTTTGTTTATTTTTGTTTTTATTTTGGGGAAAATGGGTGACTTGAATTTTTATAATTTTTATTATATTTTTTTAAAAAAAATTTTGTTTTTTGTTTTCTTTTGTCCCTAAGGGACCTCAACATGGAATCAGATTCCTATTTATTTTCAGTAATGGGATTTATTCCATTATTTAATCAAAATTTATAATGTATTATAATGTAGTGCTGCCACCTGGAGGCCTACATTGGAATATACCTACTGTAAGCATCAGAGCCTCCAGTAGGCTCTGGCCTTTCACAGCAAAGAACAGCTTCCCTGATCGCCATGAGGGAGAGCCATTCTAGCCCCAGGAGCTCAGCTCTCCCGTTTTTTCTTTTGTTTAGCTCTCAAATGCCGACATCTGAGGGATTAAATGTCTGCAATCAGTGTTGTCACCGATCACAGACAATTGCCACAGGTTTCTGGTGGTGTGCCAGCTGTGCACCGTTGTGTGCTCCATCTTTAAAGACCTGTATGTTGGATGTCGTAAAGGGGTTAAACATTCTTTTATAATTCCTTTTGACCCGACCTGTTCTGTCACCAGGATAATCGCTATTGAAGTAAAGCCTTAGCCTAATAGCACTTAGCACCTTATTTCCAGAAGTGCCTTTGTTTCAGCAATAGGTGTTTTCTATCTTCTGAAAATCCAGTTTATTTGGTATTCAAATGAGCCAGTAAGGTGCCCAGAGGGGCAATCACTCTTGCAGGAAGGAGCCCAGGCACGCCTCCTGCTAGTGCCCAAGCCCGCCCTCATGCTGGGAGCAGGGAAAAGGGGGCGGGTTATGGCTTGAATTTGATGTAGGAGGCGTGCTTGGGCCCTTTCCTGAAAGAGTGACACCCCTCTGGGCACCTTACTGGCTCATTTGCATACCAAATAAACTGGATTTTCAGAAGAAAGAAAACATCTATTGCTGAAACAAAGGCACTTTTGGAAATAAGATACTTAGTGCTATTAGGCTATGGCATTACTTTAATACCAATTATCCGTGACAGATTCCCTTTAACTACTGAACTGTCTTTAATCTCCCCTTCATCGCTAAACTCCTGGATCATCTGGTCTACTCTCACCTAATAAACTACCTCTGCGACAACTCTCTTCTCGTCGACCCCTTACAATCTGGTTTTCGCCTTCTACACTGTACAGAAACCGCTCTTACAAGTGTCTAATGACAGCAAAAAGCAATGGCAACTACTCTATACTGATTCTTCTGGATCTCTCTGCAGCATTTGACACTGTGGACCACTATCTACTACTCATCATGCTCCAATCTATCGCTATTAAGGATAATGCTATCTCTTGGTTTTCTTTCTCCTTCTCTGGCTGCTCCTTCTGTGTATCATTCTCTGGGGCTACTTCTCTTCCTCTTGCTGTTGGGGTTCCTCAGAGTTCAGTCCCAAGTCCTCTCCTCTTTTCTCTCTATGCAGCCCCTATCAAGCAGACCATCATTAGGTTTGATTTTCATGCTGATGATACCCAACTATATACCTCTTCTTTAGTGCTGCAAAACACCATTGACTCTCTGTCCGCTGTCTCTAACATTATGTCCTCTCCCTCTATCTGGAACTGAATCTATCTCAAATTGAACTTCTTGTCTTTCCCCATCAACTAACCTACCTAAACCTGCTATTCCAATTTGAGCCTGCTGTACTACCATAGCACCTGGGCAGCATGCCCATTGCCTTGGGGTTTGACTCAGATCTTTCCTCTGCTTCCCATATTCAATCACTTGCAATCTCATGTCATCAGAACCTTAAAGGGGTTGTCCGGGTTCAGAGAAGAACCCGGACATACCTGCAATTTCACCCAGGCAGCCCGCCTGAAGAGGGCATCGGAGCATCCTATGCTCCGATGCCCTCCTTTGCCCTGCGCTAATTAGCGCAGGGCAAAGGAATTTCGCCGGGTTCCGGTGACGTACCGGTCCCTGCCGGGCAGAGGCTTCCGCCCGGCAGTGAGTCGGTGACGTCATCGGCGCTGATGGACAGGCTTCAGCGCTGCCCTAGCCAGTAAAACGGCTAGGGCAGCGCTAAAGCCGGCCCATTAAGGCCGGTGACGTCACCGAACTCACTGCCGGGCGGAAGTACCCGCCCGGCAGCGAGTATTTTCAAAACAAGAGACCTTGCCCTGCGCGATCTAGCGCAGGGCAAGGGGGGGGCATCGGAGCATGAGATGCTCCGATGTCCTCTTCAGGCAGGCTGCCTGGGTGAAATTGCAGGTATGTCCGGGTTCTTCTCTGAACCCGGACAACCCCTTTAAGAACATCTTCAGAATCCGCCCTTTTCTCACAGTGGAAATGGCCAAAAATCTTGTTGTTGCTGTGATTAATTCTGGTCTTGACTACTGTAACTCATTACTAATTGGTCTTCCCCTCATTAAACTCTTCCCCCAGACAGTCCTAAATGCAGCAGCTAGGATCATCTATCTGTTCCTCCATTACTCCGATGCCGCCACTCTGTGCCAGTCACCCTCACCCACACAGCTCTCCACAGTCCTCCTTACATCTCCTCCCTCATTTTTTGTCTGCCACCCTACTCACGTTCTCCATTCTGCTCATGATCTAAGATTAACATCCTCCATAATTCCGTCTTTCAGACTTTTCTCGAGCTGCACCAGCTCTCTGGAAATCACTTCTCTGGACAACCAGGTTAATTCTCAACTTCCTTTAAAGGGTATACCGCTAATTTAATATTAGTGACCTGTTCTTCTACCTGATGGCGGCTCTATATAAAGATTATTATTATTAACAGGAAGCATGACAAAAAGCAAGCCCCTCCAAACCTTCTCACTGAGCCTCATCCACAATGGTACCAATCTTCTGCTTAGTTCAGAACTTTGGGTCAGTGGCCACAACCTCAAAGCCTCACCTATGTCAGCAGGCTAGATCACAGGGATACCTCATGGGAAAATGAATGAATAGCGTCTGTTACCTCCCTAGTATAATTGGGGTGACACATCAAAGTCACCTCTCAGTTTCTTGGCTGTAACAATTGCATCAATAACTGGCTCATTTATCATAGGTAGAGGTAGTCACCTCTGTTTTATCAGAAAGAAGCACCCTTTAAGGCTCTGGATGCCTCTGCATTGCTTCCTTATTGAGCATTTGCTTCCTAAATGCAAAATGAAGCAACTTTCTAAATGGTCTTCATTAAGAATTTCCTGTCATTTTACTTCCGCAGAGTGTGTGTAAGTCCTTCATATAGCTGCTGATCAAGGACTTAATCAGTCATAAATCCCCCAGAGATCTGCTTCTGTTTCTTACAGCTCTCTGCTCGCCCTCTTCCTACCTTCAGTGTTACAGTTAGCAGCAAGGAGGGGGAGGAGGTTGTACATGGCAGATCAGAGAGTGGAGCAAGGGGAAAGCATCCAAGGAGGGCCGTCTGTAAATAAGGAAGAAAGCATGCACAAGGGAAGAGAAGATAGCAGTATCCCGGACACAGATCCACCAATCCTAGAGGACTGTTTTGGTCATCATTTGTATCCACAGTTTGAGGACCTCTTCACTGAACAGTTTTGCCATATGTAGGTCCCCTGGTGGATCACCCTGCCAGTTGTGTACTTTAGCAATCCAATCCAGGAGGATGAATTCATTATAGGAGGCTTGATTTTTTTCACACATTGTTTGGAAATCCTTGTTTTGGCCTACAAAAAAAAATAGAAAATATGAATTTTTTTGAATCTTCTGATCTTCTTCTTCGTATATTGACTCAACTCAGGGGCGTACACATGGGAGGGACTTTTTACTTTGGTCCAAACTTTGCAAGCTAAAGACATCCAAAGGATCTGCTTTAACCTTATTCCAATGACAAATTGGAGGCTTCATCGTCTGAGAATCTCTACCTGGACCATACCTGTCCCAAGAGGTTTCATCTTTTTATTTTTTTCTGGATTAAGTCCTCTTAAAAAGAAGGTCCAAGAACTAGGATCTGCACTGATTGCTAGGTCAAGGGGTCCTGATCAGCTTGCATAGTCTAAGAATCTACTACTTCTGTGTGAAAACTACTCCCAGTACCTTCAACCAGGAATTCTGAGAAAACAATATCTGCCCACCTTCCATAAGCGACCACCACCTCATCTGAGGTGACCACCACCCTTCCAGAGACGACCATCGCTCCGCCAGAGGTGGCCACCACTTTGCCGGAGATGACCACCACCCCGCCAGAGTTGACCACCACCCCGCCAGAGGTGACCACCACCCCGCCAGAGGTGACCACCACCCTGCCAGAGACAACCACCACCCCACCAGAGGCGACCACCACCCTGCCAGAGACGACCATCGCTCCGCCAGAGGCGGCCACCGCTTTGCTGGAGCTGACCACCACCCCGCCAGAGTTGACCACCACCCTGCCAGAGACAACCACCACCTTTCCAGAGACGACCATCGCTCCGCCAGAGGCGGCCACCACTTTGCCGGAGAAGACCACCACCCCACCAGAGGTGACCACCACCCCACCAGAGGTGACCACCACCCTGCCAGAGACGGCCACCACTTTGCCGGAGATGACCACCACCCCGCCAGAGTTGACCACCACCCTGCCAGAGATAACCACCACCCCACCAGAGACGACCACCACCCTGCCAGAGACGACCACCACCTTTCCAGAGACGACCATCGCTCCGCCAGAGGCGGCCACCACCCCACCAGAGGTGACCACCACCCTGCCAGAGGTGACCACCACCCTGCCAGAGACACCCACCACCCCACCAGAGGCAGCCACCACCCTGCCCACGGGGCAACCACCTTTCCATTCCTTCACTCCTTCCCTCGAGATAGGGCAAATACAGTGCGACTCAGCTCAGTACCGCAGTAAAATCCCACCACGCACATTGTGAAAGGTCTGACTGCATGTGAGATGTTTGCCGGTCCATCAAACATCTGTAATTCAAGTGGAAATTTCCGTAGTCTTTTATGGACCCATCATCACTGCAAATAACCTTGCCATGGAGCACATTTTATGGTGGTTAGTCATGGACTGTGTTATCATGAATTTTATGTGGCTTTTTTATGATGTGAAGCTATGGACCAGTCACAATGGCAAAAAGGAAATGACCGTGTCATAAAGCACATGTTACGTCACAGACTGTGAGCCCCCGGAATATCATAGGTGGCAAGTGTATCCCTTTCATCCAGGTACAACAGGTGTATCTGCTTTTTCACATACATGGCACAGCCATCATATGGAGTGGCCCCTGTATCTATGTAAACAAAAATGGTGTTCATAATTTGCAGGATTTGCATGGAGCGCCTCCTGGTGGACGCCCCCCTCTCAATAGTGACTACTGTAAAGTTTGTATTATTTCCGTAATGTGTACCCCTAAAGCGCTGTGATAGAGTCTGAACATGCACCTGAAATGTCCTAACTTATGCCTCTGTTCTAAAGCAGGAGAAGTGCGGCCCGCGTTTTGTCGCCTGCATCCTGAACACCTGGTCCTGCAGCATAAGACTTCATCCGTAAATAGTTGTTTGAAGCGCATGTCCACAGATGAAATCTACCTGCACTGCCCTGAAGATCTCACCAAGGATGTTTTCTGATGTCACTGGTATACATACTTGGAGATAAGATGTTCTCCAGTCACATTCCTCGTCTCACCACGAAAGATGTTGGTCCTGATAACGTGTGAGTAAAGCGAACTTTGTGTGTGTAAAATCTACAAACTTACACACTTTTTTTTTACCTTTTTGCATTCTTAAATTTGTTAAACATATGGGTATTCCTTTTAGCTATATTTAGTATAGCAAAGTCACTTTGAAGGAGTTTCTAATGTTTTGGCAGTGCCATAAAACAAGCAAAAAAAAAAATAGGCCACCACAGTCCAAAATGTGCAGCAGTCCGCGGTAGATAAATTGCACAAGTAGTGTCCTGTCCTTTTTTTATGGTACAAACATACGGTAATTGACATCTTTTGTAACAGTCAGAAAGAAACATTCATAAGAAAGGAAAATATACATTGTTTTAATCATTTTCAAAGTATTTCTTACATTTTTAAAATATTATAACTGTCATCTAATGGCACAATGTCCCGTGAGAAATTATATCAAATACACATAGTTTGGCTCATAAATTGCTTACTTATTTGCAGTTAGACAGGCCTATTGCTAATACTGCAAAAATTGGCTTGGTGAGGAAGGAGGATAAACACTCCAATAATGGAGAGGTTACGGTATCCAGGCAAAAGGGTGTAGCGGATCATCCAGCCCTGCTCCGCGTTTTCCTGTGAGTGACCCTATTCCTGAGGCTATGGAGTAAAATGCGGGTGGAAATATGTTTTTATGAGAATTGGAGGGGCATGGGATATTGGGCATATCAGTAATTCTACATCAAAATGCTCTCTTTGTTTTTAATCGGTCATACCCAAAACAACGCCCCCTTTCAAGAATTTTGTAACGTTCTCTTAATATCTGTGGTGGGATCTGCTGAGCGGATTCAGTAAGGAGGGGTTCACATAGGCGTTTGCAATTCCGTTATAGCTTTCCGTTATACCAAGCTTATAATGGAAAATTAAAAAAAACTCATATGCCAGGAACCAAACGGAAACATTTCCGTTTTAAACCGTCCTCATATAGTTCGATAGAGAATAAATAATGGAAACCAGCATTTCTTTTATTTCGGGTGGTAAAAAAAGGCCTGTTGACAACACTTTTTTCCGACCAAAATAAGGGAAACCAGACAGAATGCTGGTTTCCGTTATTTATTCTCTATCTAACTATATGAGGACGGATTAAAACGGAATGGTTTCTGTTTGGTTTCTTAACATATTGTTAGGCTGAAAAAAGCCCTCCGTCCAGCCTGTTATCCTGCAAGTTGATCCAGAGGAAGGAAAAAAAAAATCTGCAAGGTAGAAGCCAATTTTCTCCACTTTAGGGAGAGAAAAAAATTCCTTCCCCATCCCAATCCGGCATCAGAATAACTCCCTGGATCAACGACCCCTGTCTAGTAACTATAACCTGTAATACTATTACTTTCCAAAAATACATCCAGGCCCCTCCTGAACTTGCCATCACCACCTCCTCAAGCAGAGAGTTCCATAGTAGCACTGCTCTTACAGTAAAGAATCCATAGTATCACTGCTCTTACAGTAAAGAATTCATAGTGTCACTGCTCTTACAGTAGAGTCCATAGTCTCACTGCTCTTACAGTAAAGAATCCATAGTATCACTGCTCTTACAGTAAAGAATTCATAGTGTCACTGCTCTTACAGTAAAGAGTCCATAGTCTCACTGCTCTTACAGTAAAGAGTCCATAGTCTCACTGCTCTTACAGTAAAGAGTCCATAGTCTCACTGCTCTTACAGTAAAGAGTCCATAGTCTCACTGCTCTTACAGTAAAGAGTCCATAGTCTCACTGCTCTTACAGTAAAGTCCATAGTCTCACTGCTCTTACAGTAAAGAGTCTATAGTCTCACTGCTCTTACAGTAAAGAGTCCATAGTCTCACTGCTCTTACAGTAAAGAGTCCATAGTCTCACTGCTCTTACAGTAAAGAGTCCATAGTCTCCCTGCTTTTACAGTGAGAAGTAGAAGCCAATTTTCTCCACTTTAGGGAGAAAAAATTCCTTCCCCATCCCAATCCAGCATCAGAATAACTCCCTGGATCAACGACCCCTGTCTAGTAACTATAACCTGTAATACTTTCCAAAAATACATCCAGGCCCCTCCTGAACTTGCCATCACCACCTCCTTAAGCAGAGAGTTCCATAGTAGCACTGATCTTACAGTAAAGAATCCATAGTATCACTGCTCTTACAGTAAATAATCCATAGTCTCACTGCACTTACAGTAAAGAATCCATAGTCTCACTGCTCTTACAGTAAAGAATCCATAGTATCTCCTCTCTTACAGTAAAGAATCCATAGTCTCACTGCTCTTTCAGTAAAGAATCCATAATATCACCTCTCTTACAGTAAAGAATCCATAGTCTCACTGCTCTTTCAGTAAAGAATCCATAGTCTCACTGCTCTTACAGTAAAGAGTTCCATAGTCTCACTGCTCTTACAGTAAAGAATCCATAGTCTCACTGCTCTTACAGTAAAGACTCCATAGTCTCACTGCTCTTACAGTAAAGAATCCATAGTCTCACTGGTCTTACAGTAAAGAATCCATAGTATCACCTCTATTACAGTAAAGAATCCATAGTCTCACTGCTCTTTCAGTAAAGAATCCATAGTCTCACTGCTCTTACAGTAAAGATTCCATAGTCTCACTGCTCTTTCAGTAAAGAATCCATAGTCTCACTGCTCTTACAGTAAAGAATCCATAGTCTCACTGCTCTTACAGTAAAGAATCCATAGTCTCACTGCTCTTACAGTAAAGAATCCATAGTATCACTGCTCTTACAGTAAAGAATCCATAGTCTCACTGCTCCTACAGTAAAGAATCCATAGTCTCACTGCTCTTACAGTAAAGAATCCATAGTATCACTGCTGTTACAGTAAAGAATCCATAGTTGATGGGGTGTTTGATCCAGGGAGTAATTCTGATTGCCTGATTGGAGTCGGGAAGGAATTTTTTCCCCTAAAGTGGGGAAAATTGGCTTCTACCTCACAGGGTTTTTTTTGCCTTCCTTTGGATCAACTTGTAGGAAAACAGGTCAAACTGGATGGACAGATGTCTTTTTTCGGCCTTATAAACTATGTTACTATGTATAGTATCACCTCTCTTACAATAAAGAATCCATAGTCTCACTGCTCTTACAGTAAAGAGTCCATAGTATCACTGCTCTTACAGTAAAGAATCCATAGTATCACTGCTCTTACAGTAAAGAGTCCATAGTCTCACTGCTCTTACAGTAAAGAATCCATAGTATCACTGCTCTTACAGTAAAGAGTCCATAGTATCACTGCTCTTACAGTAAAGAGTCCATAGTCTCACTGGTCTTACAGTAAAGAGTCCATAGTATCACTGCTCTTACAGTAAAGAGTCCATAGTCTCACTGGTCTTACAGTAAAGAGTCCATAGTCTCACTGCTCTTACAGTAAAGAATCCATAGTATCACTGCTCTTACAGTAAAGAGTCCATAGTCTCACTGGTCTTACAGTAAAGAGTCCATAGTCTCACTGGTCTTACAGTAAAGAGTCCATAGTCTCACTGCACTTACGGTAAATAATCCATAGTCTCACTGCACTTACGGTAAATAATCCATAGTCTCACTGGTCTTACAGTAAAGAATCCATAGTCTCACTGCTCTTAAAGTAAAGAATCCATAGTCTCACTGCTCTTACAGTAAAGAGTCCATAGTCTCACTGCTCTTACAATAAAGAATCCATAGTCTCGCTGCTCTTACAGTAAAGAGTCCATAGTATCACTGCTCTTACAGTAAAGAATCCATAGTATCACTGCTCTTACAGTAAAGAGTCCATAGTCTCACTGCTCTTACGGTAAAGAATCCATAGTCTCACTGCTCTTACGTAAAGAGTTCCATAGTCTCACTGGTCTTACAGTAAAGAATCCATAGTCTTACTGGTCTTACAGTAAAGAATCCATAGTCTTACTGGTCTTACAGTAAAGAATCCATAGTCTCACTGCTCTTACAGTAAAGAATCCATAGTCTCACTGCTCTTACAGTAAAGAATCCATAGTCTCACTGCTCTTACAGTAAAGAGTCCATAGTCTCACTGCTCTTACAGTAAAGAATCCATAGTCTCACTGCTCTTACAGTAAAGAATCCATAGTCTCACTGCTCTTACAGTAAAGAATCCATAGTCTCACTGCTCTTAAAGTAAAGAATCCATAGTCTCACTGCTCTTACAGTAAAGAATCCTCTTCTATGTTTGTGTATAAACCTTCATTCCTCCAGACGCAGAGGATGTCCCCTCGTCACAGTCCTGGGGATAAATAGATGATGGGAGAGATCTCTGTACTGACCCCTGATATATTTATACATAGTTATTACATCTCCCCTCAGTCTCTCCTAATTTTGATAATCTTTCTGGGTCCTGTAGTCCACCCATTCCAGTTATGACTTTAGTTGCCCTCCTCTGAACCCTCTCCAGCTCTGCTATGTCTGGTTTAACAAGTATGAATTATTTACCAGCAATGAGGAAGTTTCCGTTCAATCAATCAGTTCCGTTATTTTCCGTTATAAGCATGTTATAACGGAATTGAAAATATCTTTATGAATGCCCCCTAAGGCACAGCTGACCCTCCCTTGTTTGCCTTTTTTCAGGGACTATTGTTCAACCACTTCATCACTCGTTGTTCACTGGGGGAGAGATTATTATATCAGTTGATGGAATATGTCATCGTTTCAAAGCATCCATGACTGTGGTTTGAAAATGTTCCATATCCGGAACTCACGACTGCACTGAGTAAGAAGCTGGATTCGGTATTTGCCATTCCTCTCCTATTTTTGGCCGTAGTGACTTCTGCGTTACGTATTTCAGGGAAGTCGCACAATGCAGATAGATATAACGTAGCTAGTTGTTCATTAAATAGAAAACAAGGGTTAACTAGATTTCTCCCTACATGGTTCAATTCACGCATAAGTGTCCTTGGAGTTATTCAGAGACACATCCTCGTCACAAGTATCTTGAAAATTACACTTCAAGGTAAGTGTACGAGCGAACACCTTCCCATCTCTGAGGGTCTGATAGAAATAAAACTTCCTCATTGCTGCTACATAATTCATACTTGTGAAAAGTAAATTACGTTCGCTTTCTGTTCTGATCCATGATGATAAAGTGACAGCGGTACAATCACTCACTTTGATGTGGAGACTGTGGTAGGTTTACTTTACAACGGGTTTTGTGTTGTCTGCCTGCCCCGCAGAAACTTTTTTTCGTTGTTAACAGTAACAGGACTGAAAATAAGCCCTCCGTCCATCCAGTTCAGCCTGTTGTCCTGCAAGTTGATCCAGAGGAAGGCAAAAAACCCCAAGAGGTAGAAGCCAATTTTCCTCACTTAGGGGAAAAAAATCCTTCCCAACTCCAATCAGTCATTAGAATAACTCCCTGGATCAACAACCCCTCTCTAGTAACTATAACCTGTAATATTATTACCTCCAGAAATACATCCAGGCCCCTCCTGATCTCTTATAGTGAACTTACCATCACCACCTCCTCAGGGAGAGAGTTCCATAGTCTCACTGATCTTACCATAAAGAATCCTCTTCTATGTTTATGTACAAACCTTCTTTCCTCCAGACGCAGAGGATGTCCCCTCGTCACAGTCACAGTCCTGGGGATAAATAGATGATGGGAGAGATCTCTGTACTGACCTCTGATATATTTATACATAGTTATTACATCTCCCCTCAGTCGTCCCTAATTTTGATAATCTTTCTGGGTACTGTAGTCCACCCATTCCAGTTATTACTTTAGTTGCCCTCCTCTGAACCCTCTCCAGCTCTGCTATGTCTGCCTTGTTCACAGGAGCCCAGAACTGTTCACAGTCCTCCATGTGTGGTCTGACTAGTGATGTGTAAAGTGGCAGGACTATGTTCTTATCACGGGCATCTATGCCTCTTTTGATGCAACCCATTATCTTATTGGCCTTGGCA
The DNA here is from genome assembly GCA_900303285.1 of Rhinella marina. Taxonomy (NCBI): domain Eukaryota; kingdom Metazoa; phylum Chordata; class Amphibia; order Anura; family Bufonidae; genus Rhinella; species Rhinella marina. Next base: position 34,440 of record ONZH01009979.1, on the reverse strand, counting down.
GCAGCTGTCTGACACTGGTTTCTGCAGCTTAGTTTGCTGTTCATCAAAATTCCTAGGTCTTTTCCATGTCAGAGTTACCCAGTGTTTTACCATTTAGTATGTACTGGTGACTTACATTATTCCTTCCTATGTGCATAACCTTCCATTTGTCAGTGTTAAACCTCATCTGCCACTTCTCTGCCCAAGAGTCCAATCTATCCAGATCCATACACAATATACTTTCTTTAGTAGTATATATACAGTATACTGTCCTCTGTAGTATATATACAGTATACTGTCCTCTGTAGTATATATACAGTATACTGTCCTCTGTAGTGTGTGTGTGTGTATAAATATATATATACAGTGGAGGAAATAAGTATTTGATCCCCCACTGACTTTTAAAGTTTTAATAGTAAAAAATAAATGAAACGTCTCATAATTTTATGCCGGCTTTATTTTAACAGTGCCACATAGAATATCAAAAGAAAAATTGAGAAAATTACATGAAATGAGAAATAAAAAATAATTTTCATTTCTTTGAGGGAAATAAGTATTTGATCCCTTAGGAAAACATCATTTAATACTTGGTGGCAAAACCCTTGTTGGCAAGCCCAGCAGTCAGAAGTTTCTTATAGTTTTGTATAAGGTTTGCACACACTTCAGGAGTAATTTTGGCCGACTCCTCTCTGCAAATCATCTCCATATCCTTAAGGTTTTTAGGCATGCATTTGGAAAAGCGAAGCTTCAGCTCTCTCCATAGATTTTCGATGGGATTGAGGTCAGGAGACTGGCTAGGCCATTCCATGACCTTGATATGCTTCTTATGGAGCCACTCCTTTGTTTCCTTGGCTGTATGTTTTGGGTCGTTGTCGTGCTGAAAGACCCCTCCACGACCCATTTTCAGTGCCCTGGCGGAGGCAAGGAGGTTGTCACCCAGGATTTTGCGATACATGGCCCTGTTCATCTTCCCGTCAATGCGGTGAAGTTGGCCTGTGCCCTTAGAAGAAAAACACCCCCAAAACATAATACTTCCACCACCATGCTTGACGGTGGGGATGGTATTCTTAGGGTCATATTCTGTATTTTTCTTCCTCCAAACACGTTGAGTCGAGTTGAGGCCAAAGAGCTCAGTTTTGGTCTCATCTGACCACAGCACCTTCTCCCAGTCTCTCTCGGAGTCATAATATGTTCATTGACAAACTTGAGGCGGGCGAAACTTGAGGCGGGCCTGGACGTGAGCCTTCTTGAGCAGAGGAACCTTGCGTGCACTGCAGGATTTTAAACCATTACGTCTCAGTGTATTACCAATGGTTTTTTTGGAGACTGTGGTCCTAGCTGCCTTGAGATCATTACTCAGCTCCTCCCGTGTAGTTCTTGGCTGATTTTTAGCCTTTCTCATGATCAATGAGACTCCACGAGGTGATATCTTGCATGGAGCTCCAGGCCTGGGTCGATTGACAGTAATGTTGTACTTCTTCCACTTCCAAATAATTGCACCAACAGTTGTCACCTTCTCATCCAGCTTCTTACTTATGGCTTTGTAGCCCATTCCAGCTTTGTGTAGGTCAACAATTTTGTCCCTGACAGCTCTTTAGTCTTGCCCATGGTGGAGATGTTGGAGTGTCACTAAGACTGTTGGCAGGTGGCCTTTTATACAGGTGACAATTTGGGACAGGTGTCTCTCATCCAGGTAACGACTTCACTGTGATTAGGGGGTGTCAACTACTAGGGGATCAAATACTTATTTCCCTCAAAGAAATGCAAATTATTTTTTATTTCTCATTTCATGTCATTTTCTCCGTTTTTCTTTTGATATTCTATGTGGCACTGTTAGTAGCTCAGGATTCAGGCAGATACCAGTTTGTTATTACGGCCGGAGAAGAACTTAGACAGAGACACAGAATACAATATACTGTCCTCTGTAGTATAGATATGTACAGTATATTGTCTTCTGTAGTATATATACAATATACTGTCCTCTGTAGTATAGATATGTACAGTATATTGTCTTCTGTAGTATATATACAATATACTGTCCTCTGTAGTATAGATATGTACAGTATATTGTCTTCTGTAGTATATATACAATATACTGTCCTCTGTAGTATAGATATGTACAGTATATTGTCTTCTGTAGTATATATACAATATACTGTCCTCTGTAGTATAGATATGTACAGTATATTGTCTTCTGTAGTATATATACAATATACTGTCCTCTGTAGTATAGATATGTACAGTATATTGTCTTCTGTAGTATATATACAATATACTGTCCTCTGTAGTATAGATATGTACAGTATATTGTCCTCTGTAATATATACAGCATATTATCTTCTGTAGTATATATACAATATACTGTCCTCTCCCATGTTAATTACTTTAGTGTCATCTGCAAAAATGTATATTTTACTGTGCAAGCCTTCTAGATCATTAATATATTGGAGAAAATAGGGCCCAATACTGACCCCTGTGGTACCCCACTAGTGACGGTGACCCCTCCACTACTGACCCCTGTGATACCCCACTATTGAAAACACCTGTACAATTTAAATATTTATCCAGTAACGTGAACAGCATAATGGAAATAAAAATCAAAATGGGCAATTTGTCACTTGTTCTTCACTTCACCTCCCCCAAAAAATGTAATTAAAAGTGATCAAATCTTCGATGTTCTGATGAATAGAACGTGATATTGTTATCGGGTTGTAAATGGGCAAAAGAACCATAATCATAAATATTTGTTTTATAAGGACGGTTCCTTTGCCCATTTACAACCCGATAAGAATGTCGCTCTCTATAAAGCTACTGCTGTTCCCTGATATCTAATAATCCTGACCGGTGCTATCAGGAATTACAGATTGGCAACAAATTTACTTGTTTAATCATTTATTTATACTTTATGATATTTATTAATGTTTATTTATTGTTTACATGTGTTTGGAAGATTAAATTGGTTATAATGTCTATTCCTGTAGAACCCCACCTGTCTCTAGAAGGGAGCCCCCAAAGTGAATGAGAGCACACCATGCATGCACAGCCCTCCTCTATTGATTTCTACAGGACTTCTAAAAATAACAGAGCCAGCGCTCACTCGTTTCCAGAACCCCCATAGAAGTGAATGTAGAGCTTGCTGTGCATCAGCGGTGCACTGCCATTCACTTTATTCTAGAGAGAGGTGCGGCTTCCAGAGGTGGGACCTGCCTCGTCACATCACGTACATGCACATGAGCATGCAGCAATTCCCTCACGTTAAATCACGTGATAATGCTGGAAGGGGTTATATCTCACCCAGAATGGGTGAAGTAAAAGGAATCCAGAAAGCAGTGGTGTCGGAGTAGAGCATAGTTTGCAGAGGCATTGTTGTGAAAGTTAATTAAAGGGCTAGATTTTTATGGAATGGTGTGTAGGTGTTTGTAGAGGGACCTGCCATTCACTCCCACTCCAGTAGTGCATTTTCTCCTACCCTGAGGCAGACCCAGGTATAGCTGTGGGGTAAAGACGAGGCTGAGTGAGGGTCATTGCCTGGAAGCTGTGTGACCTGTAGGCTGTGTAGAGCCTTATCCCCCTTGTGTTGGACTTGAAGTATATTAGTGTATAGTTAGCGCCCAGATGGGCAAGGTGATTTATTTTTGTATGTCACACACAAATGTGGATGCCTGATAAACTTGTACCCCACCGTCTTGTGTTGGATGGAAGGTAAAAGCTGTTTGGACTTTTAACCCCCAAATTTTGTGAGTCTGTCATTGCTGACCGCACCAGAAGTACACAGACCCTTCACGGAGTTATGTGCACCTGCTCTTCTGCTGCTTCCCCTCTCTACTCCAGGCTGATTAAAATGTACTGTTCATTCATCACCGGGCAGGCTGTACCTTGAATTCATTTGACCTTTTTGTAATTTATGATTAAGATTGTGTTTGCAATCGAAATGCGTCGTCAGCTTTTGTACCCATTGCCTTGATTTGTGACCTTTTAATGATTGACTAAAGGAGAATTTTTTTATCCGGTGGAGCTGGATTATAGTTTGCCCATTGTCTTACTTTGGTTCGGATCCCGGTCTCCTTCAAAATGAGCGTGTATTGTGTCTCGTCATATCCTTACAATCCCTGAAGCCTTAATTATAAACTCACACAAGTGAAAGAAAACAAAAAAATCAATGTTAATTACTTTGATAATGAAGTTTTATATATATATATATAATTTTTTTTTTTTTTTACTGGATTCACCGATTCACCGATGTGAAAACCTTTAGTCATTCTCCCTTAAAATAAAGCTTTTATATTGTGTCGTCCTTTATATGATTTTTATATCTTGTGTATGAATAAATATCTCATATAAAATGTCCCATATCCCACCCTGCGGTCTCGTGCCAGGTCATAAACGGCGGTAACCTCTATCGCTTTCCCTTAAAAGAAAATTAGGGCTTTTATATTGTCTTTCTTTATATGGTTTTGATATCTTGCGTGTGAATTTTTTGTGTTCAGAAGTATCACATAAAATATAAGTAAAGAAAAGTGTTACATTCTAAAAGTCTGCCATGGTGTTATTTTGTGATAATTACTGAATTTCGACAATTCCATTTTTTTAATCATATAGTTTTTACGCTTTTATACAGATTTTTTTTTTTAAAGTTGCAAATTTAAAATTTTCAGATTCTAAATTGGGATTTTCAAGCAAAATGTCTATTTAAAATCATAAAATGGGTAAAAAAAAAAAAAACTAAAAAAATAATCCAGACAAACCCTTACCGATCCCCTCCCTAATGATTGGCTAAACAGGGGCAGTCCAAGACATTTCCTGCAATCTGTTACCCTGGCAAATCCCTGTGACTCAGATCCCCAAACAGCAGTAGTGCAAAGAAGATTGGTAACGAGGGGATGTTCAGGACCAGGCCTTTATCCTTCCACAGCTCCATTCACCACTCAATATCAAGGGGACGGCATTCTCCAATGTTCCCTATACCTAAACTGCACACAGAGGACTTCTCGACACTTCTCTTTGGCACAGGAGTGACATCACCTCCAGGCAATCAAATGGGATGTACAGTGCCTTGCGAAAGTATTCAGCCCCCCTGGAACTTTTCAACCTTTTGCCACATTTCAGGCTTCAAACAAAAAGATTTAACATTTTTGGTGAAGAATCAACAACAAGTGGTCACAATTGTGAAGTGGAACGAAATTTATTGGATCATTTAAACTTTTTTGTAATAATAAAACTGAAAAGTTGTTCGTGCAAAATTATTTGTCCCATTTCCTTTCAGTCCAGAAGTTGATCTCTGATCTCTGAATGATCCAATGTCGTCCTAAATGACTGATGAAGATACATAGAATCCACCTGTGTGTAATCAAGTCTCGGTATAAATGCACCTGCTCTGTGATAGTCTCAGGGTTCTGCATCATGAAGACCAAGGAACACACCAGGCAGGTCCCTGATACTGTTGTGGAGAAGTTTAAAGCCGGATTTGGAGACCAAAAGATTTCCCAAGCTTTAAACATCCCAAGGAGCACTGTGCAAGCGTCATATTGAGATGGAAGGAGGATCAGACCACTGCAAATCTACCAAGACCCGGCCGTCCCTCTAAACAAGGAGAAGACTGATCAGAGATGAGGCCAAGAGGCCCATGATCACTCTGGATGAACTGCAGAGATCTACAGCTGAGGTGGGAGAGTCTGTCCACAGGACAACAATCAGTCCAACACTTCACAGATCTGCCCTTTATGGAAGAGTGGCAAGAAGAAAACCATTTCTCACAGATATCCATAAAAAGTCACCTGGGAGACACCAAACATGTGGAAGAAGGGGCTCTGCTCAGAGGAAACCAAAATCAGACTTTTTGGAAACAATGCAAAACGATATGTTTGGCGTAAAAGCAGCACAGCTCATCCCCCTGAACACACCATCCCCACTGTCAGACATGGTGGGGGCAGCATCATGGTTTGGGCTTTTCATCAGCAGGGACAGGGAAGATGATGGATGGAGCCAAATACAGGACCATTCTGGATGAAAAGACCTGAGACTAGGACGGAGATTTATCTTCCAACAAGACAATGATCCCAAACATAAAGCAAAATCTACAATGGAATGGTTCAAAAATAAAGGTCTCCAGGTCTTAGAACGGCCGAGTCACAGTCCAGACCTGAATCCAATGGAGAAGATGTGGAAAGAGCTGAAAACTGCTGTTCACAAACGTCTCCATCCAACCTCAAAGAGGAAGAATGGGCAAGAATTTCATCTCTAGATGTGAAAACTGATAGAGACATCCCCCAAGAGGCCGCAGCTGGAATCGCAGCAAAGTATTAATACAAGGGGGACGAATAATTTTTCACGAACAACTTTTCAGTTTTATTATTACAAAAAAGTTTAAATGATCCAATAAATTTCCTTCCACTTCACAATTGTGACCCACTTGTTGTTGATTCTTCACCAAAAATGTAAAATGTTATATCTTTTTGTTTGAAGCCTGAAATGTGGCAAAAGGTTGAAAAGTTCCAGGGGGATTGAATACTTTCAGAAGGCACTGTACGTCCTGTCCACCAAAGAGCGGAAGCACTGTTCAGTTCATTAGGAGGGGCTTTTCCTACCCATTACCAGTTTTCCCTAATCTGGAGGGAGTAGATGAGCTGCTTCATCCCCTCAGAAGCAGTAACAGTCTGAAGGACACTATATAGCAGTGTAGAAGTGAATCCAGAACTGGGGTGAGAGATTAGAGCACTTACTAGAAGCTGCAGCATCTCTTTGTTTGTCTCTCTCTCTCCTTTCTTTTCCTTAGACTTCTAGGGTAGCCTTGATAACCTTCTGTACTAACGTTTTTGGCCACTTTTGCTGTTGATTTAAAGGAGTTGTGCCATTCTCAAGATATCCCATAACCAAAGTGTAGAGGATAACTGTCTGGTGAGGGTCCAATTGCTGGGAATTCTCAGCATTCCCAAGAAAAGGGGTCCCATTCCACCATCCTGATGGAGCGGCATGCATGTGTCCTGCTGATCCATTCTTTCTCTATGGGAGCTCCGGAGACTGTGAAACACAGCCCTTGGCTATTTCTGGGTGAGCATGCTCGACCATTGCGCCTTTCAAACGGGGGCTTTCATGATCATTTGGGTCCCAGAAGTCGGTCCACCATCAGTGGATAGGGGATAATGTGGTGACTCAGCTCTAGAGCCCATCATGAAGTGTGATTTATGGCATACCTTGTAGCAGATGTGGACCTTAGGCTTGGACTTGAGCGATCACTATATTCCTTCTGCCATACTGTGCCAGTAGAGAACAGTGTCAGAAGGCTGCTGCACAGCAAGAAAAAAATAAACATACAGGCAACTAATGTGGCTGCAATTTCCCAGTTTGAAGTCAATAGGTAAAAGAAAGCCACCAGTAAGAATGAGGGCATTGTATCCCATGATGGATGCTCACATGTTGGCAGTTTTATTCTGGCACCCGACTAAAGGGACTTTGATAACGGCCGTGGCCAGGTGCAAGGTACAAAGTATTTATCAGATACTACACCTTATGACCTCTTGGTTGGTCACCTCTGGAATAATTAGAGTAGTTACTGGCGATTACAATGTATTGTTCATTCATTAACAGGCAGCCTGTATCTTCTCTTCTTAAAGGGATAGCAACTTTCAATCCTTCCATTTTTTTTCCTTGACGGGGGGGTTTAGATGCATAGGTGCATAGTTTTATCTCATCTATTACAGATTTCTACAATACTATAAATGAGTGGTATCATAGAAGCAGACCCACACTGCTGTTAGGGGGCCCGTGGTGAAGGGGTCCCAGATTAGAACAACTTTTCTGAAATTCTGTCCTGGTGTTTCTCTCCAGTGACCACCAGGGGGAGCTCACTGCATGAAGAATTGTGCAGCTCCCTTTAAACGTAATAGTTGTATAAACTAATATGTAATCAGCTCCCCCTACTGGTGGCTGCAGGCAGCTGGAATTTTATCATTTTACTGCATTATTGTGTGTTGGGGGGGGGGGGGCAGGGACGTGATAAGCTAATTTTGCTTAGGACAAGGGCAATTAGTCTACTGCCGAAAGAAATCGCCCCCATAGGAGCAGAAGTACAAATAAGATGCGTCAGGGGAGTAGATCCCAGCTGTAACACTAGAGGAAGCCAAATCAGCAAATATCCATCCTAATTGTGTATTAACAAGGGCACGAAACTAATGAGAAATCACTGAAATCATAACCACTGTTGGGTGAAGTGAATAACATTGTATGGTGGAAGCGGTACCCGTTGGGGGGGATATGCACAAAGGAACTCCAAAATGGCGCGAACCAGGTAAGTATGCATTTCATCAATAGTTTTGCTTTATTTGGGTGCATAGTGTTATAGCAACGCGTTTTGGGGCTGAACTGGCCCCTTCTTCAAGCAGTGGTAACCAGTTAGAATTGCCAGAAGAAGGGGCCAGCTCAGCCCCGAAACGCATCACTGCAAATACAGCAAAGTTATTGAAGAAACACATTCTTACCTGGTCCACGCCTTCTTGGAGTTGCTGTTGTATTTCCTTGTTCATCTCTAACCGGACCGGCGTCTGCTGCCATCTGGAGGGAGTCGGTGGATGTGTCCAGGCACCCTTTCATTTCTGGAGGATTGTTTTGGTGTTGTCCCCACAGCACAACATCAGAAGATAGGGAACTTTTAGTTGCTCGCTTGTCCCTCTTCTGTGCAGGACTTCCTATGAGGTGCTCTTTGTTCTAGCTCTCTTTGTTGCGGGGACATATTTGGCAATGAGTTGTATGTGTTGGAAGCAAGAAAAATAGAAAACTGTAAGGACCGAAACAACTCTAACCAGGGCCAAATTTTGATCGGGGACTGAGTCAGATCATCAAAACAGATAGTATTGTGGGGTACTCCTGGTATACTGTGTATACTGTGACTGCCCATGCTAACCCATATCCACTGCTAAGAATGCCTAAAATGGGCACATAGGCATCAGGATAGGACTAAGGAGCAATGGAAGAAGGCAGCCTGGTCTGATGAATCACATTACATCATGTGGACAGCCAGGTGTGTGTCACTTACCTGAGGAAGAGATGGTGCAGAGAGCTGCCCCACCAGGTGAGTAGTCCCGGTGTGTAGGATACAAGTGATAAACTGTAGCCTAATGTTTGTGTCACGGTGCTCCTACCTTCAGGTTGATGCTTCCTGAGGGTCAGTCTCCATTGCAGAGATTGAGTTGAAGCGCGGAACGAAATTTGTGAAGTTTAACTTTTCTTTACTTGAAACAGACTTGCAATAACAGAACTGGACTTAACATTTCTCTTTCCTGGTTCCAACAGTATGCACGTTTCTGGCAGTTGGTCTTGACTGTTTATTCTGTAATGCTATCTTTAGCTTCAAGTTTTGGTTTCAGAGTGGGATGTCTTGGACCCGTTGTCCCCCTTTAAGCTACAAAGTCCTATTAATATCAGGAGTGGGTTGCTCTACAAGCTGCTTTCCTAAAGCTCCCATAACAGGAGGGGAAAATGCTTCCCTCACAGCTCCTTGTCTGGTCTCTTTGGACTCTCTCACTCAACTCCTCTTACTTCCTGAAAACCCCTCCTTTGGTGCAGTACGGGAAACCCCACTTCTGCCCAAAGGGGGGCAGAATGATAATGGTTATTTCCATTCTTTTTAAAGGAATCTGACAGAACATATGCCACCTTCTAAAAAAAAACGGCATATCACAAGCAGTTGCATAACAATATTAAGGCACTAAATGAGAAGACCTTGCAATAAATATACTGATAGGCTACATTGCTAGACATAGGAAGCCATAGCCAGGTGACAAAATGGTAGTGCTCCACTCTGGGATACTACAATGGCACCAGTTGGACTATGGGAAGAAGATACCTGGTCTGATGAATCACGTTACATCATGTGGACATCCTGGGGCATGTGCGTCAACTGGAGAAGAAATGGTACTAGGTGCAGTATGGAATGAAGATAAGCTGGCGGAGACAGTGTGATACTTTGCACAATGTTCTGCTGTAAACCTTGGGTCCTAGCCTCATGTAAATGTAACATGTGACCTACTTAATATTGTATAGACTAGTACGTACCCCCTTCATGGCAGCGGAATAATGCCCCAGCTACCCTGCTAAAAAAAAACCAAAAACAACCAGGAATAAGGAACAAAGATGAAGGTGATGACATATCTCCAAATTTCAAGATCTCAAACTGATTTCCATCTGTGGAATGCACTGGAAAATATGGAGGCCGCTCCAAACAATTTACAAGACTTTAGAGTTAACCCATCAGAGTCCACCTTTCTTGCAATGCATCCACCAGAGTGATCATCCGTGGTCCTGCTCCTAGCACGCCCAGTAAATAGCTGATTTTGCCAGATGGAGCCAAGCATTGTAGCCGGGGAAATCTATTATCATATGTCAATCACACAAGGTGGCTGGAGTCCCCCAGAACAGGAGCTGCTCCTACAGCTCTGGCTCATATTAGGGTTTCCAAATGGAGGACAACCCTCCCCTCCCCCATCATGATATCCATATACCCTAAAATGGCATATTAATAGGGTTGTCTTGTGAACAATATTAGGTGGTTTCAGAATTATGACTGATGTCATTAAAAGGCAGAAAAGGGAACATTTGGAAAAAAAAGAAGAATCAGCAGATTGGGCAACATAGGATATTGAGAAATGAGCGAGGAATAGATGGTCACTTCAAGGGCTGTCAGCAGTTTCCACTGGGTTTCTTTTAGTAATTTCATTTAGTCACACAAATTATATAAAGCAGTAATCTCAAGGCACAGGCTATATAATCTGTATATATTGAGCTCCCTCTAGTGGTGACTGTATAATCTGCATGTAGTGAGCTCCCTCTAGTGGTGGCTGTATAATCTGTATGTAGTGAACTCCCTCTAGTGGTGGCTGTATAATCTGTATATATTGAGCTCCCTCTAGTGGTGGCTGTATAATCTGTATATATTGAGCTCCCTCTAGTGCTGGCTGTATAATCTGTATATATTGAGCTCCCTCTAGTGCTGGCTGTATAATCTGTATGTAGTGAGCTCCCTCTAGTGGTGACTGTATAATTTGTATGTAGTGAGCTCCCTCTAGTGGTGGCTGTATAATCTGTATGTAGTGAGCTCCCTCTAGTGGTGGCTGTATAATCTGTATGTAGTGAGCTCCCTCTATTAGTGGCTGTATAATCTGTATGTAGTGAACTCCCTCTAGTAGTGGCTGTATAATCTGTATGTAGTGAGCTCCTTCTAGTGGTGGCTGTATAATCTGTATGTAGTGAGCTCCCTCTAGTGGTGGATGTATAATCTGTATGTCGTGAGCTCCCTCTAGTGGTGACTGTATAATCTGTATGCAGTGAGCTCCCTCTAGTGGTGACTGTATAATCTGTATGTAGTGAGCTCCCTCTAGTGGTGACTGTATAATCTGTATGTAGTGAGCTCCCTCTAGTGGTGGCTGTATAATCTGTATGTAGTGAGCTCCCTCTAGTGGTGACTGTATAATCTGTATGTAGTGAGCTCCCTCTAGTGGTGACTGTATAATCTGTATGTAGTGAGCTCCCTCTAGTGGTGGCTGTATAATCTGTATGTAGTGAGCTCCCTCTAGTGGTGGCTGTATAATCTGTATATATTGAGCTCCCTCTAGTGTTGACTGTATAATCTGTATGTAGTGAGCTCCCTCTAGTGTTGACTGTATAATCTGTATGTAGTGAGCTCCCTCTAGTGTTGACTGTATAATCTGTATGTAGTGAGCTCCCTCTAGTGGTGACTTTATAATCTGTATGTACTTAGGTCCCTCTAGTGGTGGCTGTATAATCTGTATACAGTGAGCTCCCTCTAGTGGTGACTGTATAATCTGTATGTAGTGAGCTCCCTCTAGTGGTGGCTGTATAATCTGTATGTAGTGAGCTCCCTCTAGTGGTGGCTGTATAATCTGTATGCAGTGAGCTCCCTCTAGTGGTGGCTGTATAATCTGTATGTAGTGAGCTCCCTCTAGTGGTGGCTGTATAATCTGTATGTAGTGAACTCCCTCTAGTGGTGGCAGTATAATCTGTATGTAGTGAGCGCCCTCTAGTGGTGGATGTATAATCTGTATGTAGTGAGCTCCCTCTAGTGGTGACTGTATAATCTGTATGTAGTGAGCTCCCTCTAGTGGTGACTGTATAATCTGTATGTAGTGAGCTCCCTCTAGTGGTGGCAGTATAATCTGTATGTAGTGAGCTCCCTCTAGTGGTGACTGTATAATCTGTATGTAGTGAGCTCCCTCTAGTGGTGGCTATATAATCTGTATGTAGTGAGCTCCCTCTAGTGGTGACTGTATAATCTCTATGTAGTGAGCTCCCTCTAGTGGTGGCTGTATAATCTGTATGTAGTGAGCTCCCCCTAGTGGTGACTGTATAATCTGTATGTAGTGAGCTCCCTCTAGTGGTGGCTGTATAATCTGTATGTAGTGAGCTCCCTCTAGTGGTGGCAGTATAATCTGTATGTAGTGAGCTCCCTCTAGTGGTGGCTGTATAATCTGTATGTAGTGAGCTCCCTCTAGTGGTGGCTGTATAATCTGTATGTAGTGAGCTCCATCTAGTGGTGACTGTATAATCTCTATGTAGTGAACTCCCTCTAGTGGTGACTGTATAATCTCTATGTATTGAACTCCCTCTAGTGGTGACTGTATAATCTGTATGTATTGAACTCCCTCTAGTGGTGACTGTATAATCTCTATGTATTGAACTCCCTCTAGTGGTGACTGTATAATCTCTATGTATTGAACTCCCTCTAGTGGTGACTGTATAATCTCTATGTATTGAACTCCCTCTAGTGGTGACTGTATAATCTCTATGTATTGAACTCCCTCTAGTGGTGACTGTAGGCAACTATAATTTTGTCATGTAACATTATGGCTGTGTGACGTGAATTGGAGGACAACTACAACCCCTGGCAAAAATTATGGAATCACGAGTCTTTGAGGATGTTCCTTCAGTTGTTTAATTTTGTTGAAAAAAAAACAGATCATAGACATGAGAAAAAACTAAAGGCATTTCAAATGGTAACTTTCTGGCTTTAAGAAATACTAAAAGAAATCAAGAAAAATAATTGTGGTCGCCAGTAACAGTTACATTTTTAGAACAAGCACAGGGAATAAATTATGGAATCACTCAATTCTGAGGAAAAAAATATGGAATCATGAAAAACAAACAAAATAAGACTCCAACACATCACTAGTACTTTGTTGCACCACCTCTGGCTTTTATAACTGCTTGCAGTCTCTGAGGCATTGACTTAATGAGTGACAAACAGTACTCTTCATCAATCTGCCTCCAGCTTTCTCTGATTGCTGTTGCCAGATCAGCTTTGCAGGTTGGAGCCTTGTCATGGACCATTTTCTTTCCAACTTCCATCACAAATTTTCAATTGGATTGAGATCCGGACTGTTTGTAGCCCATGACATTGACCTTATATGTCTTTCTTTTTCACAGTTTTTACTCTATGGCAAGATGCATTATCATCTTGAAAAATGATTTCATCATCCCTAAACATCCTTTCGATAGATGGGATAAGAAAAGTGTCCAAAGTGTCAATGTAAACCTATGCATTTATTGAAGAGGTCATGACAGCCATCTCCCCAGCGCTTTTACCTGACATGCAGCCCCATATCATCAATGACTGTGGAAATTTGCATCTTTTCTTCAGACAGTCGTCTGCATAAATCTCTTTGGAACGGCACCAAACAAAAGTTCCAGCATCATCACCTTGCCCAATGCAGATTCAAGATTCATCACTGAATATGACTTTCATCCAGTCATCCACAGTCCACCATTGTGTAAGCCATGTACCAGGGTGGGCTCCCAAGGATACAGCGAAGTCACAGACAAGGAAGGAGACGCCAACTCAGATTGACAAAAACAAGATTTTACTAAGTATTTAACGTTTGTAGGAAGGAAATACCCCAAGCATCTATACATACACTCAGCTGGAGGCTGAGGCACTTGTGTTACACAGCATGGTGCTCTATCAGTGTGCGCCCAGGCTTCTCCACAGTTTTGCCTATCTGTAGGTTATAGTAACCCAGGAGCTATACCTTTTAATACCCTAATCTCCACAAACAATTCTGTACGTGTGGTTCAGGAGCGCCGGCGGTATAACACAAACGCTTACAAACTTAACCAATCAACACTAAACCTCAGAAAGAGTATAACTAGTTGTTTGCCACAGTAAACCCCACTTCTGTAGCAAGGTAGCTTGCAGCCTGCACACCACCTGTCTAATCTTCAGGCTTTTACCCAGTAGCTACTGAATTGGCGCCAATAACATAATGCGGTGCGTGCACGGTTACCCACTATGTCTGCACAGTGGGCCTCAGTTCTTTCACTGACCCGGGTCCATTGGATACCTTAACTTTAAGAAGTATCTGGTAGAGGATCTCATCTGGCAACCACGCAGTCTCACTGACTTTTCCACTTGTCCTCTCAGCAGGGCTCCTGATGGTAGGTCTTCTAGTCTGTAATACTGCAACAGTCTCTGTTCCAGATCTCCTTGCAGAGTCTTGCTCCCTTAGGGAATAGTCTCACTTGTGGATCACACTAGGAAACACAGACAGTAGCTCTTTCTCCTCTTACTCTTTGCAGCACACTCTCAAGATGGCTGCCACACACTTCTCCAGTCTGAAGCTCCACCTCCGCCAAACAGGATCTCTTGGTCATTGCTCCAGGGAGCTATAGTCTTTCCTGTGGTAAACAGTGACATCTTGTGGCCAAAAATGAAATGTCAGTTTAACCCTTACACTCCCAGCGCCGTACATGTACGGCGCTGGGGCGATATGGCGCCCGCTCGCAAGTGCGGCGGGCGTCATGGCCGGCAAGTCTCTGCTGTTTCTAACAGCAGAGACTTGCCACTACTTACTAGATCGGCGGCGTTTAGATGCCGTGATCACGGCATCTAGTTGCGTCTGAACCTGGAAGCGTTCGCTTCCGGGTGGTGTACAGACACCCCGTGTGGCCAATCGGGGTGTCTGTACACCATATGAAAACTGTAATCCTCGCTGGTGAGGATTACAGTTTTCAAAGTGCAATTCTTATTCTGGCCACTTGATGGCAGGCCAGGATAAGAGATGAGCAATTCTTGGATTTCTGAGTCTAGAAAATCCCTGATTGCTCATAAAGAAAAAAAAAAAAGCCACAATATATCAGCCCATATTTGAGCTTTCAAATAGTAAAAAAAAAATTAAAAAATGTTAAAAAATATATAAAAAATAAAAAAGATATAAAAGTTCAAATCACCCCCCTTTCCGTATAATTAAAAAATAAATACCTAAATAACAATAAATATAGACATCATGGGTATCACCGTGACCGAAAACGCCCATACTTTTAAAATATAAAAAAAAATTCCAATATGGCGAATTGTGTGGCGGAAAAAAGCGTCCAAATGGCGATTTGCCGTTTTTTGTCGCTTTTTTTTCTAAAAAAAAATTAAATAAAAAGTGATCAAAAAGTCATACACACCCCATAATGGTATCAATAAAAATTTCAGATCGTCCCGCAAAAAATGAGCCCCCATACAGCTCCGTACACATAAATACCAAAAAGTTATAGGGGTCAAGATATGACAAGGAAAAAAAAAAAAAGGGCAACTTTCTAATTATTTTATCACTATCAAAACGCAGGAAAAATTATACATATTAGGTATTGCCGGATTCGTACTGACCAGTAGAATGAAAGTAACGGGTCAGTTTTAATGCACATCGAACGCTGTAAATAAGAAACCCGTAGAACTGTAGCGGAATAGCGTTTTTTTTTGCAATTTCACCTGATTTGGAATTTTTTTCCCGCTTCCCACTACACCGTATGCAATATTAAATGGTGGCATTGGAAAGTACAACTTGTCCCGCAAAAAACAAGCCCTCATACAGCTATGTGAACAGAAGAATAAAAGAGTTATGGCTGTTTGAAGGCAGGGAGCGCAAAACGAAAATGCATAACCGAAAAAACCTCCGGTACTGAAAGGGTTAATAACAACTATATTTGCAGGAACAGGTGCATTCACAGAATGGAGGCTGTTTCACCACCTTACAATTGTATCCTTGTTGTTTTCTGTTTAGGTGTTAGTGATGCTTTCTTTTAACTTTTCTGTATGTAAATCCCATTTCCTTTAGGCGGTTTCTTACAGTTCGGTCACAGACGTTGACTCCAGTTTCCTCCCATTTGTTCCTCATTTGTTTTGTTGTACATTTTCTGTTTTCCAGGCATATTGCTTTAAGTCTTGAGGCTTTGATGTCTTCCTTGGTCTACCAGTATGCTTGCCTTTAACCACCTTCCCATGTTGTTTGTACTTGGTCCAGGTTTTAGACACAGCTGACTGAACAACCAACATCTTGTGCAACACTGCCTGATGATTTACCCTCTTTAAGGAGTTTGATAATCCTCTCCTTCTTTTCAGTTGACCTCTCTGGTGTTGGAGCCATGATTCATGTCCGTCCACTTGTTGCTCTTCAAGGTGTGATCGCTCCTTTTTACCTGGATACTAACGAGCAGATTTAATCTGATGCAGGTGTTATTGTTTGTAATGAAAATTTGCAGGGAGATTCCATAATTTTTTCCTCAGAATTGAGTGATTCCATAATTTATTCCCTGTGCTTGTTCTAAAAATGTAACTGTTACTGGCGACCACAATTATTTTTCTTGATTTCTTTTAGTATTTCTTAAAGCCAGAAAGTTGCCTTTTGAAATGCCTTTAGTTTTTTCTCATGTCTGTGATCTGAAGGAACGTCCTCAGAGACTGGAGATTCCATCATTTTGCCAGGGGTTGTATGTGACTATTATTATGATAACATGATGAGTGACAACCCGGTGTCTGATGGGGGTCATTAATAACATAGTAACATAGTAACATAGTAACATAGTTTATAAGGCCAAAAAAAAGCCCTCCGTCCATCCAGTTCGACCTGTTTTCCTACAAGTTGATCCAGAGGAAGGCAAAAAAAACCCTGTGCGGTAGAAGCCAATTTTCCTCACTTTAGGGAAATAAATTCCTTCCCGACTCCAATCAGAATAACTCCCTGGATCAATGACCCCTCTCTAGTAACTATAACCTGTAATATTATTACCCTCCAGAAATACATCCAGGCCCCTCCTGATCTCTTATAGTGAACTTACCATCACCACCTCCTCAGGGAGAGAGTTCCATAGTCTCACTGCTCTTACCGTAAAGAGTCCATAGTCTCACTGCTCTTACCATAAAGAGTCCATAGTCTCACTGCTCTTACCGTAAAGAATCCATAGTCTCACTGCTCTTACAGTAAAGAGTCCATAGTCTCACTGTACTTACAGTAAAGAATCCATAGTCTCACTGCTCTTACCGTAAAGAGTCCATAGTCTCACTGCTCTTACCGTAAAGAATCCATAGTCTCACTGCTCTTACAGTAAAGAGTCCATAGTCTCACTGCTCTTACCGTAAAGAATCCATAGTCTCACTGCTCTTACAGTAAAAAGTCCATAGTCTCACTGCTCTTACCGTAAAGAATCCTCTTCTATTTTTGTGAACAAACCTTCTTTCCTCCAGACGCAGAGGATGTCCCCTCGTCACAGTCACAGTCCTGGGGATAAAGAGATCATGGGAGAGATCTCTGTACTGACCCCTGATATATTTATACATAGTTATTACATCTCCCTTCAGTCGTCCCTAATTCTGATAATCTTTCTGGGTCCTGTAGTCCACCCATTCCAGTTATGACTTTAGTTGCCCTCCTCTGAACCCTCTCCAGCTCTGCTATGTCTGCCTTGTTCACAGGAGCCCAGAACTGTACACAGTCCTCCATGTGTGGTCTGACTAGTGATGTGTAAAGTGGCAGGACTATGTTCTCATCACCGCCATCTATGCCCCTTCTGATACAACCCATTATCTTATTGGCCTTGGCAGCAGCTGTCTGACACTGGTTTCTGCAGCTTAGTTTGCTGTTCACTAAAATTCCTAGGTCCTTTTCCATGTCAGAGTTACCCAATGCATCATTGATTTATCTTTAATGCCCAGAATATTAGACAATTCCGCTTCATGAATGCAGATTTGTATCTGCTGAGAGCAGCATCGATGGCGTCTTCCAGGTATGAGGAACCTGATATTGAGACACAGCGGAAGGTGCAAATCTGCTGATGTAGAAATTGCAAAAGGCAGGAAATTGGTAAAAATTGTTCCCAGGTTATATAAAGGAGCGGAGTGTGCGCTGCGGGAGGGAAGCAGCAATGAAAGGGTGTGTGCCGACCGCTGTGTGGCTCCTGCTTGGTCTGACAGCTGTGAGCTCTGCTGAAGACACCTGTCCTGGTAAGTCATGGACCAGACCCTGGACAGATGAGTCCAGTAATGGTTGTGTTATTTATCATCAGCCATCATTTATAGGAGTCTGACTGCAGTGAGCGCCATGAGAGTGATCCCCAATACGATGCAAGTATGCCACCTGCAGTTTAGCAGACAGTATCACACTTGATTAGTTTAGATACACAAATTAGCAGACAGTATCACACATGATTGGCTTAGATACACAGGCTCTGCATACTCAGTCGCTCATATTTTCTTCTCTTTCAATCCCAGATGTTAAGGTCATTGGAGTTGGAGGATCAGACAAGCTGACCATATTAAGAGGATGTCCAGGAACGCCCGGTTCCCCTGGTCAGCCTGGACCCCCAGGACCTGCCGGACCTAAAGGTATCATGTTTTATCTCATCGTTTCATCTTTAATCCTTTCCCTGACATGAGATAAATGCCTGAAATGTCTTCTGTTCCTAGGGGAGAGCGGAGCCCCAGGAATTCCAGGGAAAATGGGTCCACAAGGAGTTAAAGGTACAACATTCCCGATACATTATAATCCCAGGCCTGGATACTGGAGGGATCCTATATATAGTGTTATAGAGCATGCTGGTATAACCTGGGTATTTCCTGCATATAAATATATATGTACAGCTGGTATAAGTTATACATCTTCTGTATATAGTGATATGGAGCATGCTGGTATAACCTGGGTATCTCCTGTATATAATTATATATGTACAGCTGGTATAAGTTATACATCTTCTTGTATACAGTGATATGGAGCATGCTGGTATAACCTGGGCATCTCCTGTATATAATTATATATGTACAGCTGGTATAAGTTATACATCTTCTGTATATAGTGATATGGAGCATGCTGGTATAACCTGGGTATCTCCTGTATATAATTATATATGTACAGCTGGTATAAGTTATGCATCTTCTTGTATATAGTGATATGGAGCATGCTGGTATAACCTGGGTATCTCCTGTATATAATTATATATGTACAGCTGGTATAAGTTATACATCTTCTGTATATAGTGATATGGAGCATGCTGTATAACCTGGGTATCTCCTGTATATAATTATATATGTACAGCTGGTATAAATTATACATCTTCTTGTATATAGTGATATGGAGCATGCTGGTATAACCTGGGGATCTCCTGTATATAATTATATATGTACAGCTGGTATAAGTTATATATCTTCTGTATATAGTGATATGGAGCATGCTGGTATAACCTGGGTATCTCCTGTATATAATTATATATGTACAGCTGGTATAAGTTATACATCTTCTGTATATAGTGATATGGAGCATGCTGGTATAACCTGGGTATCTCCTGTATATAATTATATATGTACAGCTGGTATAAGTTATACATCTTCTTGTATATAGTGATATGGAGCATGCTGGTATAACCTGGGTATCTCCTGTATATAATTATATATGTACAGCTGGTATAAGTTATACATCTTCTTGTATATAGTGATATGGAGCATGCTGGTATAACCTGGGTATCTCCTGTATATAATTATATATGTACAGCTGGTATAAGTTATACATCTTCTATATATAGTGATATGGAGCATGCTGGTATAACCTGGGTATCTCCTGTATATATTATATATGTACAGCTGGTATAAGTTATACATCTTCTGTATATAGTGATATGGAGCATGCTGGTATAACCTGGGTATCTCCTGTATATAATTATATATGTACAGCTGGTATAAGTTATACATCTTCTGTATATAGTGATATGGAGCATGCTGGTATAACCTGGGTATCTCCTGTATATAATTATATATGTACAGCTGGTATAAGTTATACATCTTCTGTATATAGTGATATGGAGCATGCTGGTATAACCTGGGTATCTCCTGTATATAATTATATATGTACAGCTGGTATAAGTTATACATCTTCTGTATATAGTGATATGGAGCATGCTGGTATAACCTGGGTATCTCCTGTATATAATTATATATGTACAGCTGGTATAAGTTATACATCTTCTTGTATATAGTGATATGGAGCATGCTGGTATAACCTGGGTATCTCCTGTATATAATTATATATGTACAGCTGGTATAAGTTATACATCTTCTGTATATAGTGATATGGAGCATGCTGGTATAACCTGGGTATCTCCTGTATATAATTATATATGTACAGCTGGTATAAGTTATACATCTTCTTGTATATAGTGATATGGACCATGCTGGTATAAACCTGGGTATCTCCTGTATATAATTATATATGTACAGCTGGTATAAGTTATACATCTTCTTGTATATAGTGATATGGAGCATGCTGGTATAACCTGGGTATCTCCTGTATATAATTATATATGTACGGCTGGTATAAGTTATACATCTTCTTGTATATAGTGATATGGACCATGCTGGTATAACCTGGGTATCTCCTGTATATAATTATATATGTACAGCTGGTATAAGTTATACATCTTCTGTATATAGTGATATGGAGCATGCTGGTATAACCTGGGTATCTCCTGTATATAATTATATATGTACGGCTGGTATAAGTTATACATCTTCTTGTATATAGTGACATGGAGCATGCTGGTATAACCTGGGTATCTCCTGTATATAATTATATATGTACGGCTGGTATAAGTTATACATCTTTCTGTATATAGTGATATGGACCATGCTGGTATAACCTGGGTATCTCCTGTATATAATTATATATGTACAGCTGGTATAAGTTATACATCTTCTGTATATAGTGATATGGAGCATGCTGGTATAACCTGGGTATCTCCTGTATATAAATATATATGTACAGCTGGTATAAGTTATACATCTTCTGTATATAGTGATATGGAGCATGCTGGTATAACCTGGGTATCTCCTGTATATAATTATATATCTACAGCTGGTATAAGTTATACATCTTCTGTATATAGTGATATGGAGCATGCTGGTATAACCTGGGTATCTCCTGTATATAATTATATATGTACAGCTGGTATAAGTTATACATCTTCTGTATATAGTGATATGGAGCATGCTGGTATAACCTGGGTATTCCCTGTATATAATTATATATGTACAGCTGGTATAAGTTATACATCTTCTGTATATAGTGATATGGACCATGCTGGTATAACCTGGGTATCTCCTGTATATAAATATATATGTACAGCTGGTATAACCTGGGTATCTCCTGTATATACTGTATGTTGGATGTGGACAATATACCTTATAGTAAATGTCGCTGTTTTCTCTCCAGGGGATCCAGGAGTTTGCACTCAGAGCTGTAAGTTGTGAGATTTATAATTTATCAATGTTTTTTTGTTTGTTTTTTAACTTTTTTTTATTGAAATAGTCCAATATTGATTTATTTTCTGTTTTGCCTTTTACTATAATCCACTGGTAACTTCTCTTCAGCTGCCCAGAACTGTAAGGACCTCCTGGAGCAGGGTCAGTCTCTTACTGGGTGGTACACCATCTATCCACCTGGTGGCGCTCCTCTCGCTGTGCTGTGTGACATGGAAAGTGATGGAGGCGGCTGGATTGTAAGTCTCCCCCGTTCCCCCTGTATTGTATTGTCCGAGCTGTGCTGCTCTCTGGGGATATATCTCTGCATGACAAGGCTGATCTGCCATTCAGGGCTCTAGGAAAGCTGAGTGCGATTTCCTGTAGGAGCTGTAGTGCCGGTGATAATGTATCTGTACCTGGGAAAGCTGAGTGGCACTAGGAAATTGATTTTATGGGGAGGTCATGCTTTTATAGACGAGGTCATTCTTCTTGTAGGTGTTCCAGAGGCGCGTGGACGGGTCGGTGGATTTCTATAGGGACTGGAATGATTATAAGAAGGGATTCGGACATCAGAGCGGTGAATTCTGGCTGGGGAACGACAACCTTCATCGCCTGACCTCTTCTGGTAATCAGTCTGTCATTTTGATTATAGGGGGGCACATGCCCACTAGGCCTCGCCCGCCTATAGATGGATGGAGCTGACACTGGGGGCACCACAGCAGTGGCATTCTCTCCTGGGAGCCCCTTTCCTTCTTTATGCATCTTGTCCTTGCAGGGAAGGTCCAGCTCCGGGTCGACCTAACAGATTTTACGAATGTTCACACTTACGCCTCATACAGTGATTTCAGCATATCCGACGAGACGTACAACTACACCCTGGGTCCTGTCAGCTTCTTGGGGGGATCTGCAGGTGAGTATGAACACAGCGCCCCCTAACTGAGGGGATGAGAAGCTTCCAGCTTTCCTGAACCTGCCACATTCTTTGCCTTCATTCTCTCTGCCACTGTCCCTGCCTCTTTCTTTGCAACTCAGATCAGACTCCAATCAGACCTCTCAGATCAGACCTTCCCTAGCCTCAGATCAACCCTCATCATACCCCCATCCTCAGATCAGACTCCGATCAGACCCCCCAGCCTCAGATCAGACCCTCCGCAGTCTTTGATCAGACCCCCATCAGACCCTCCCTAGCCTCAGATCAACCCTCATCAGACCCCCAGCCTCAGATCAGCCCCCATCAGACCCCCCAGCCTCAGATCAGACCCTCTGCAGTCTTTGATCAGACCCCCATCAGACCCTCCCTAGCCTCAGATCAACCCTCATCAGACCCCCAGCCTCAGATCAGCCCCCATCAGACCCCCCCAGCCTCAGATCAGACCCTCCGCAGTCTTTGATCAGACCCCCATCAGACCCTCCCTAGCCTCAGATCAACCCTCATCAGACCCCCAGCCTCAGATCAGCCCCCATCAGACCCCCCAGCCTCAGATCAGACCCTCCGCAGTCTTTGATCAGACCCCCATCAGACCCTCCCTAGCCTCAGATCAGCCCCCATCAGACCCCCCAGCCTCAGATCAGACTCCTATCAGACCCCCCAGCCTCAGATCAGACCCTCCCCTGTCTTTGATCAGACCCCCATCAGACTCTCCCTAGCCTCAGACCAGCCCCCATCAGACCCCCCAGCCTCAGATCAGACTCCTATTGGACCTTCCAACCTCAGATCAACCCCTGTCAGACCCCCTCAGCATCCAATCAGACCTCCATCAGACCCTCCCCAGCCTCAGATCAGTCTCCTATCAGACCCCCCCCCCACCCTCTATTAGCCTCAGATCAGCCCCTTTCAGAACCCCCAGCATCCAATCAGACCTCAGATCAGATGATTAAAAAAGTAAATAAAACTTACCTCTCCAGCTCCGGACGGCGCTGCCACTTGGCAGATTCACTTACCCTCCCTGGTCTTCTTCCCGCCGCGCTGTACTGTGACCTGACAGGTCATAGTGCGCGTCTATACGCACTACATCCTGACACTGTAGGTGTCAGGAAACAAAGCAGGTCCAGAAGAAGACCAGGGAAGGTGAGTACAGCCAGTGCAGCGCTGTTCTCACCTCCCGCATGCTGATGACTGCTTCCATAATGTTCATTTGCATTTTCACTATATGTTCTGGCAGGGGTCCGGGGGTCAAATTAAATGATCCCGAGGGCGTATGCGAAGGTTCCCCACCCCTGATCTAGGATAAGGAAAGTTGTGTTATTAACTGCCCTTATAGGTGCACGGAAGTTGTCACCCTGCTTTCCTAGAGTCCTGAATGCCCCATCTGGGAACAGACAACACATCACTAGGCAGATCAACCATTCCGAACTCTAAGGAAGCTGTAATCACTGCCAGATAACCTGCGGCTTTTTCAGCTGTTGTGAAACTACAACTCCCAGCATTTACTGCTGCCCTAGGTTGAGCAAAACCATATTAAGTATCTATTCCAACTTTGCCAGAGTCCTGAATGGTTAGAGTCTGATTAGAGAATTTAAGGGGAGTTGTATGAATCTGTATGCAGTGAGCGCTCCCTAGTGGCGACTTCAGGAAGGCCATATTATACAGTAAACACAAGCAGTGGAAGCAGCTTAGTCCCATTGTAAGTCACTGTAGCTGGCTTGTGGTTGTCAGGACATGCTGGGACTTGTAGTGTTGCACATCTTGATGGGCAGAGACAGTAGCATACAATGGGGCTCAACTTCTTTCCCTGCTTGTGAGTGCACGGTCATATCTGTTGTTACATGATTGAGTTTAAAGGGGTTCTCTGGATTCACACCTGCTCAGTGTACCCCACATGTTGCATATTTTTGCTCCATATGGCTACTTACACACGTTGCGTTTTTTCCTTGTGGATTTTAAAGCAGAAAAACCGTAGTGTAAGTGTATGAGACGATTCTAATGTACACTGCTTTTTCGTTCCGGCGTTGATCTGTTGCGTGGTTTTTGAAATCAGCGGCCAGTCAATTCTTTTTGCAGATGTAACCCTCTTCAATGCCAGGGTGAGATCTGAAGCAAAATGGCATCACATTTGCACCAAAAAAACCCACAAGGAACACATGTGATTCATGAAAATCTGTGCAGATCTTCTTTTTACACCTGTGTACTGGTGCCTTATACCTGTTTTCCCTGTCAGAGCTTTTAGTTCTCTTTTCTGCAGTCACAGGCCGTGTCCTGCCTAGCAAACATGGAGAGAGGGACTGTAGAGGGTGTGATGGCAGGCGGAGCAATCCCTGAGAATCGTTACAGAGCAAAGCATGCTGGGTTTGGTTGGAAAGTCCACCATGAAGCTGATGAAAACAGGAAGTGCTGCATGTAAACAGGAAGTGCTGCATGTAAACAGGAAGTGCTGCATGTAAACAGGAAAGACTGCATGTAAACAGGAAGTGCTGCAAGTAAACATCCTGCCAGGATGCAGCGAAGCTGAGAAAAGAGTAAGGAAATTGACAACATGAAAAAGAGGTATATAGAGCGAAAAGGTGCAATGTTTGGGGTATGCTGGGCAGGTATGAAAAAGGAGAACCCCTTTAATCATCAACTCCCCTCACCTGCAACCATTTAGGACTCCTGGAAAGCTGGGGCATGTCTCACATGAGAGGAGTAGTAGTTTTAGTTCCACTGCGTTAATCTCAACTTCCGTTCTCTTTCAGGGGACTCTCTAACCTACCACAAAAATAACCAGTTTTCCACAAAGGACCGAGACAATGACAAAGCCAAACATCACTGCGCCCAGTCGTATGGTGGAGGCTGGTGGTACAACGCCTGTCACGACTCCAACCTCAACGGACGGTATCTGAGGGGAAACCACAGCAGCTACGCCAACGGGGTGAACTGGCTGAAAGGCAAAGGCCACCATTACTCGTACAAAGTGTCCGAAATGAAGATCCGCTGATTACACGGGACTTTAATTACTTATTAACCCTTTCTACAATGGACATTTTCTGCAGCATTCTCACTGATTTCCAACATACGATCCTAGTCTTCTCCAAGTAAAGATTAACAATGTGACTGTCCTACAGTAGTAAATACAGGTGCTTCTTAAAACAGCGCCACACCTGTCTTTAGGCTGCGTATGGTATTGCAGCTCTGAACTATGCTGCTGTACTGGACACAACCCATGGAACGGGGTGACAGGAAGAAAGCAGCCATGTCTGTCTAATCCTCGCTTTAAATCACTTTATAATAATAATAATAATAATAATAATAGATGTTTATTTCTAGTGCAAACATATTCTGCAGCGCTTTACACTTCAGGCGTTCATGTACAAAGAGTCAGAAATAACAAAGCAACAGACAAGTCCATTATTACAACAAGAGGAATGAGGGCCCTGCTCGCAAGAGCTTACAATCTATGAAGAGATAGGGGCGACACAAAAGGTAAAAGTACTTTTTTGTGCAATGGTCCGGCCATCTTAGAAAAATAGGGGAGCAGATATAGAGCTGTATGACCCAGTCACCAGCTGATGTATGTGCTTCTGGGTGCGGTGGAAAGTTTGGTGGAGGATAAGGTTCAGGAAATGATAGATGGCAGTGGCGTAACTAGAACTGACTGGGCCCCACAGCAAATTTTTGAACGGGCCCCCACCAGCAACTTTTTTGCGACCCTCAACTCACATGCAACCCCCACTCCTGTGGTTATTCAAGATTGAGCTTTTAGACGAGGCCCGGCAGCCACTCCATCCGTTTCCTAGAGTGTCACTGTATATAATTTCATTGTATAATACTGTTGAGGGGGCCCTGACAATAAAATCATTTAGTCTTCTTCGTGAGGGGGCCCCTTGTGGGTCTTGGCCCCAAAGCAGCCGCTTCCCCTATAGCTACGCCCCGATAGATGGTCTATATATGGAGAAGAATTAGATCAGGGGAGGTGATCGGCCAACCTTAAAAGGTGTGCTTTTAGAGAGCGCCTAAAACTGTGTATATTGTGATTTAACCTAATTTCTTGGGGTAGGGCATTCCAGAGAACCGATGCAGCTCGGGAGGAGTCTTGGAGCCAGGAGTGAGAGCATAGGACATGGGGAGGATGGTAGACAGAGATGAGGGAAAAGATATAGGAGGTGCAGTACGGATGAGAGCACAGGTAGGTGGTAGACAGAGATGAGGGAAGAGATATAGGAGGAGTAGCACGGGTAGTAGACAGAGATGAGATAGGAGGTCAGTAGGTGGTAGACAGAGATGAGGGAAGAAGATATAGGAGGTGCAGTACTGGAGAGAGCACAGGTAGGGGGTAGACAGAGATGAGGAAAGATAGGAGACAGTACTGGAGAGAGCACGGGTAGGGTGGTAGACAGAGATGAGGAAGAAATATAGGAGGTGCAGTACTGGAGAGAGCACGGGTAAGGTGGTAGACAGAGATGAGAAGAGATATAGGAGGTGCAGTACTGGAGAGAGCACAGGTAGGGTGGTAGACAGAGATGAGGGAAGAGATATAGGAGGTACAGTACTGGAGAGAGCACAGGTAGGGTGGTAGACAGAGATGAGAGAAGAGATATAGAAGGTGCAGTACTGGAGAGAGCACAGGTAGAGTGGTAGACAGAGATGAGAGAAAAGATATAGGAGGTGCAGTACTGGAGAGAGCACAGGTAGGGTGGTAGACAGAGATGAGAGAAAAGATATAGGAGGTGCAGTACTGGAGAGAGCACAGGTAGGATGGTAGACAGAGATGAGAGGAGATATAGGAGGTGCAAGTACTGGAGAGAGCACGGGTAGGGTGGTAGACAGAGATGAGAGAAGAGATATAGAAGGTGCAGTACTGGAGAGAGCACAGGTAGGGTGGTAGACAGAGATGAGGAAAGAGATATAGGAGGTGCAGTACTGGAGAGAGCACAGGTAGGGTGGTAGACAGAGATGAGGAAAGAGATATAGGAGGTACAGTACTGGAGAGAGCACGGGTAGGGTGGTAGACAGAGATGAGAAGAGATGTAGGAGGTGCAGTACTGGAGAGAGCACGGGTAGGGTGGTAGAACAGAGATGAGAGAAGAGATATAGAAGGTGCAGTACTGGAGAGAGCACAGGTAGGGTGGTAGACAGAGATGAGAGAAAAGATATAGGAGGTGCAGTACTGGAGAGAGCACAGGTAGGATGGTAGACAGAGATGAGAGAAAAGATATAGGAGGTGCAGTACTGGAGAGAGCACAGGTAGGGTGGTAGACAGAGATGAGAGGAAAGATATAGGAGGTGCAGTACTGGAGAGAGCACGGGTAGGGTGGTAGACAGAGATGAGGGAAGAGATATAGGAGGTGCAGTACTGGAGAGAGCACAGGTAGGGTGGTAGACAGAGATGAGGGAAGAGATATAGGAGGTGCAGTACTGGAGAGAGCACGGGTAGGATGGTAGACAGAGATGAGAGGAGATATAGGAGGTGCAGTACTGGAGAGAGCACGGGTAGGATGGTAGACAGAGATGAGGGAAGATATTTATGGCAGCCCCATGGTGCACAGACACAATGATCAGGAGGGGACCCCATTGACTTTTTTAGGAGAGCGTCATAGGCATGCTCTTTGAGCTATGCTGGAGTCATTGTACAAGGAAAGAATAGATAAGATGTGACAATCACCTATTGTAAATGGTGGATCATGTCTTATCTATACACAGAGGTGGTTTCATTACAGGCAGGATTAGAATAATAGATAAGAAGGTAATTGCAGTGAAGCAGTCTTTACAGACCAGGCACCTATTATAATTCTTATTAGCCAGTGTGAAAACTGCTGGTTTATGGTTTTTGTTTGAATATAGATATTGACTTGAAAAATTAAAAATAACATAATCATAAATTCTTAAGAAATATCTAACACATAAAAATATCATTTTCCGATAACACATTCTCTGCATTAACTGCATGACTCTGACCAGGGCCAAATTTTGATGGTGACAGTTGGGTCACCATGGTTGGATGGTGGCAGCTGTGATTATTGGTTCAACCAAGGACATTGGCCAGGTTCATGGGTGGCCAAGGGTCATTGAGGTGTTGTGGGGGTGAATGTTAGCCTTATTGGTCTGATTGCACAGAAGACCTACTGTCCAGCGAACTGCTGACAACATTACAGCTGGCGATGCTTGAAAGGTGTCAGGACAGACAGGGCGCTTACTGGGTGTAGGGCCGCAGACCGGTCACAGCACCAATGCTGATCCCTCCATAAATCACGTTACATAGTCTCCATATTCCCAGATCTCAAACTGATTGCCACCTGTGGTATGTGCTGGAAAATGTGGAGGCCGCCCCAAACAATTTACAGGACTTTACAGTTGACCCATCAGACTTTACCCCTCTTGAAATGCGTCATCCCTGGTCCCGCTCCTGGCACTCCTTGTTTAGCCAGGCATCGGTGCCAGGGAAATGTATTATCACATGGCGACCATTTACAGTGGCTGGAGTCCTCTAGAACAGGAGCTGCTCGTACACGGGCTACACCTTCCGGCTCATATTGGGGTCTCCAAATGGAGGATCCTGCCCCCCTCCCCATGATGTCCATATACCCTAAAATGGCATATTAATAGGGGTTGTTTTGTGGACAAGCTAGAGAGAGGTCAGATATAATATTATGCGGTTTCAGAATTATGGCTGATGTCACTAAAAAGAAGAAATGAGAACATTTGGAAAAAACAGAAGAATCAGCAGATTGAGCAACATCAGATCTTAAGAAATGAGAGAGGAATAGATGGTCACTTCAAGGGCCCTCAGCAATTTCCACTTGGTTTCTTTTAGTAATTTAAATTTAGTCACAAATTATATAAAGCAGTAATCTCAAAATACAGGCTATATAATCTGTATGCAGTGAGCTCCTCCTAGTGGAGACTGTATAATCTGTATGTAGTGAGCTCCCTCTAGTGGTGGTTGTATAATCTGTATGTAGTGAGCTCACTCTAGTGGTGGCTGTATAATCTGTATGTAGTGAGCTCCCTCTAGTGGTGGTTGTATAATCTGTATGTAGTGAGCTCCCTCTAGTGGTGGCTGTATAATCTGTATGTAGTGAACTCCCTCTAGTGGTGACTGTATAATCTGTATGTAGTGAGCTCCCTCTAGTGATGACTGTATAATCTGTATGCAGTGAGCTCCTCCTAGTGGTGACTATATAATCTGTATGTAGTGAGCTCCCTCTAGTGGTGACTATATAATCTGTATGTAGTGAGCTCCTTCTAGTGGTGGCTGTATAATCTGTATGTAGTGAGCTCCCTCTAGTGGAGACTGTATAATCTGTATGTAGTGAGCTCCTTCTAGTGGTGGCTGTATAATCTGTATGTAGTGAGCTCCCTCTAGTGGATACTGTATAATCTGTATGTAGTGAGCTCCCTCTCGTGGTGGCTGTATAATCTGTATGTAGTGAGCTCCCTCTAGTGGTGACTGTATAATCTGTATGTAGTGAGCTCCCTCTAGTGGTGACTGTATAATCTGTATGTAGTGAGCTCCCTCTAGTGGTGGCTGTATAATCTGTATGTAGTGAGCTCCCTCTAGTGGTGGCTGTATAATCTGTATGTAGTGAGCTCCCCCTAGTGGGGACTGTATAATCTGTATGTAGTGAGCTCCCTCTAGTGATGGCTGTATAATCTGTATGTAGTGAACTCCCTCTAGTGATGGCTGTATAATCTGTATGTAGTGACCTCCCTCTATTAGTGGCTATATAATCTGTATGTAGTGAGCTCCCTCTAGTGGTGACTGTATAATATGTATATAGTGAGCTCCCTCTAGTGGTGACTGTATAATCTGTATGTAGTGAGCTCCCTCTAGTGGTGACTGTACAATCTGTATGTAGTGAGCACCCTCTAGTGGTAACTGTATAATCTGTATACATGGAGCTCCCTCTAGTGGTGACTGTATAATCTGTATGTAGTGAGCTCCCTCTAGTGGTGGCTGTATAATCTGTATGTAGTGAGCTCCCTCTAGTGGTGGCTGTATAATCTGTATGTAGTGAGCTCCCTCTAGTGGTGGCTGTATAATCTGTATGTAGTGAGCTCCCTCTAGTGGTGACTGTACAATCTGTATGTAGTGAGCACCCTCTAGTGGTGACTGTATAATCTGTATACATGGAGCTCCCTCTAGTGGTGACTGTATAATCTGTATGTAGTGAGCTCCCTCTAGTGGTGGCTGTATAATCTGTATGTAGTGAGCTCCCTCTAGTGGTGGCTGTATAATCTGTATGTAGTGAGCTCCCTCTAGTGGTGGCTGTATAATCTGTATGTAGTGAGCTCCTTCTAGTGGTGGCTGTATAATCTGTATGTAGTGAGTTCCCTCTAGTGGTGACTGTACAATCTGTATGTAGTGAGCTCCCTCTAGTGGTGGCTGTATAATCTGTATGTAGTGAGCTCCCTCTAGTGGTGACTGTACAATCTGTATGTAGTGAGCACCCTCTAGTGGTGACTGTATAATCTGTATACATGGAGCTCCCTCTAGTGGTGACTGTATAATCTGTATGTAGTGAGCTCCCTCTAGTGGTGGCTGTATAATCTGTATGTAGTGAGCTCCCTCTAGTAGTGACTGTACAATCTGTATGTAGTGAGCACCCTCTAGTGGTGACTGTATAATCTGTATACATGGAGCTCCCTCTAGTGGTGACTGTATAATCTGTATGTAGTGAGCTCCCTCTAGTGGTGACTGTATAATCTGTATGTAGTGAGCTCCCTCTAGTGGTGACTGTATAATCTGTATGTAGTGAGCTCCCTCTAGTGGTGGCTGTATAATCTGTATGTAGTGAGCTCCCTCTAGTGGTGGCTGTATAATCTGTATGTAGTGAGCTCCCTCTAGTGGTGGCTGTATAATCTGTATATAGTGAGCTCCCTCTAGTGGTGACTGTATAATCTGTATGTAGTGAGCTCCCTCTAGTGGTGGCTGTATAATCTGTATGTAGTGAGCTCCCTCTAGTAGTGACTGTACAATCTGTATGTAGTGAGCACCCTCTAGTGGTGACTGTATAATCTGTATACATGGAGCTCCCTCTAGTGGTGACTGTATAATCTGTATGTAGTGAGCTCCCTCTAGTGGTGGCTATATAATCTGTATGTAGTGAGCTCCCTCTAGTGGTGACTGTATAATATGTATGTAGTGAGCTCCACCTAGTGGTGGCTGTATAATCTGTATGTAGTGAGCTCCCTCTAGTGGTGGCTGTATAATCTGTATGTAGTGAGCTCCCTCTAGTGGTGGCTGTATAATCTGTATGTAGTGAACTCCCTCTAGTGATGGCTGTATAATCTGTATGTAGTGACCTCCCTCTATTAGTGGCTATATAATCTGTATGTAGTGAGTTCCCTCTAGTGGTGACTGTATAATCTGTATGTAGTGAGCTCCCTCTAGTGGTGGCTGTATAATCTGTATGTAGTGAGCTCCCTCTAGTGGTGACTGTATAATATGTATATAGTGAGCTCCCTCTAGTGGTGACTGTATAATATCTATCTAGTGAGCTCCCTCTAGTGGTGACTGTATAATCTGTATGTAGTGAGCTCCCCCTAGTGGTGGATGTATGATCTGTATGTAGTGAGCTCTCTCTAGTGGTGGCTGTATAATCTGTATGTAGTGAGCTCCCTCTAGTGGTGGCTGTATAATCTGTATGTAGTGAGCTCCCTCTAGTGGTGGCTGTATAATCTGTATGAAGTGAGCTCCCTCTAGTGGTGGCTGTATAATCTGTATGTAGTGAGCTCCCTCTAGTGGTGACTTTAGGCAGTTATAATTTTATCTTGTAACGTTATGCTTTTTGTGAAGTGAATTGGATGAGAACTAATTTGCACCAGTGTCTTCCATGCATAGATTGGTATTTGTAGTGTGAATATGATAACATGATGAGTGACAACCCGGTGTCTGATGAGGGTCATTAATGCATCATTGATTTATCTTTAATGCCCAGAATATTAGACAATTCCGCTTCCTGAATGCAGATTTGTATCTGCTGAGTGCGGCAGCGGTGACATCTTCCAGGTATGAGGAAACCAATATTGAGACATAGCAGAATGTGCAAATCTGCTGATGTAGAAATTGCAAAAGGCAGGAAATTGGTAAAAATTGTTCCCAGGTTATATAAAGGAGCGGAGTGTGCGCTGCGAGAAGGAAGCAGCAATGAAAGGGTGTGTGCCGACCGTTGTGTGGCTCCTGCTCTGGCTGACAGCTGTGAGCTCTGCTGAAGACACCTGTCCTGGTAAGTCATGGACCAGACCCTGGACAGATGAGTCCAGTAGCGGTTGTGTTATTTATCATCAGCCATCATTTATAGGAGTCTGACTGCAGGGCGAGCACTGAGCGCCATGAGAGTGATCCCCAATACGATGCAAGTATGCCACCTGCTGCTCAGAAATGGTATTGCATGCTGTAGTCAATAACTACAAGGTTTTATAAAGTGTGGAATTTTGAAAGCATCATGATAAGCTTAGATACACATCTCAGCAGACAGTATCACACAGAATAGGATTAGATACACAGCTCAGCAGACAGTATCACACAGAATAGGATTAGATACACATCTCAGCAGACAGTATCACACAGGAGAGGATTAGATACACATCTCAGCAGACAGTATCACACATGATCGGTTTAGATCAGGGATCAGCAACCTTCGGCACTTCTGCTGTTCTGAAACTACAACTCCCAGAATGCTACATTTACTTCTATTGGAGTTGGAAGAATAGACGAGCATATTGCATGCTGGGAGTTGTAGTTTCAAAGAAGCTGGAGTGCCCAAGGTTGCTGATCCCTGGTTTAGATACACAACTTAACAGACAGTATCACACATGATCGCATTAGATACACAGCTCAGCAGACAGTATCACACATGATAGGATTAGATACACAGCTCAGCAGACAGTATCACACATGATAGAATTAGATACACAGCTCAGCAGACAGTATTACACATGCATACCTCCCAACTTTGTACAGGGACAAAGAGGGACACATTGTGTGGTGCGCTAAGCGCACCGCGGCAAGTTTTTCAAACATTAGGCCATGCCCTCTAACTCCGCCCACTATACGCCTAATCACACTCAGTCCCCTTAATGCTCCACATAGTAAATATTTCCCAGTTATGTGCCCCCAATAATATGCCTAGTTGTGCCCCCAGTAATATGCCCTGTTATGTGCCCCCAGTAATATGACCAGCTGTGCCCCCCAGTAATATGCCCGCATTGTGCCCCTTCTAATATGACCACATTGTGCCCCCTTCCAATATGACCACATTGTGTCCCCTGTAATATGACCACATTGTGCCCCCAGTAATATGCCCACATTGTGCCCCCTTCTAATATGACCACATTGTGTCCCCTGTAATATGCCCACATTGTGCCCCTCACAGAAAGTAAAAAAAAAAAAAAAATCCATATACTTAGTAGCAGCAGCATCACCAGCAGGACATCAGCTTCTCTTGTCTGGAGGGGGCGGAGCCGAGTCTGACTGTCGGCCGGCCACGCCCAGACCAGAGGTATGGAGAGCTGCAGGGGAACTGGAGGGAGGATGGAAGAAGCAGCGAGCCGATTCCGGCTGTCTGCTTCTTCATATAACAGGCAGCTGCCAGAAACCGGGACATAGCTCCCCCGTACCGGGACAGCCACTGCAATCTGGGACTGTCCTGCTGGATCCGGGATGGTTGGGAGGTATGCACATGATAGGATTAGATACACAACTCGGAAGACAGGACCACACATAATTGGCTTAGATACACAGGCTCTGCATACTCAGTCGCTCATATTTTCTTCTCTTTCAATCCCAGATGTTAAGGTCATTGGAGTTGGAGGATCAGACAAGCTGACCATATTAAGAGGATGTCCAGGAACGCCCGGTTCCCCTGGTCAGCCTGGACCCCCAGGACCTGCCGGACCTAAAGGTATCATGTTTTATCTCATCGTTTCATCTTTAATCCTTTCCCTGACATGAGATAAATGCCTGAAATGTCTTCTGTTCCTAGGGGAGAGCGGA
>ONZH01009978.1:0-11892 GCA_900303285.1 Rhinella marina | reverse complement strand
CCCCACCATCTATTTACAGCCATAGTCTGATAGGTGTAACTGTAACGTGTGCAAGTATATATGTCAGTGCATTCAGTCCTTTCATATTAAAAGTACCGACTTTAGTAGTAGCCATAGAAAAAACATAAAAAAGAGAAAGGGAAATGTTAAGATATCTAGATAATTAAATGAGGCTTCATAGCGGTGAGTGCAGGAGGGGGGTAGCCCCCGATGAGGGACCCTACTATTTTCAGAGCATAGGATACTTTGGAGGAGGGGAAGGGGGAAGACACCGGGTTAACAGGAAAAGAGAAGAATATATCAATACTAAGAACATGTTTCTCAGTAAGAAAAGACTTAACCACTTCCCATCCGGGCCACTTACCTCCTTCCTGACCAGGCCTAATTTTGCAAATCTGACATGTCTCACTTTATGTGGTAATAACGTTGGAACGCTTTTACTTATCCAAGCGATTCTGAGATTGTTTTCTCGTGACACATTGTACTTCATGTTAATGGTAAATTTGAGTCAATATGTTTTAATTTTATTTATTAAAAAAATCCAAAAGTTAACGAAAATTTGAAAAAAATTCACTGTTTTCTAAATATGAATCTCTCTGCTTTTAAGACAGATAGTGATACCCCATAAAATACTCATTAATTGACATTCCCCATATGTCTATTTTATGTTGGCATCATGTTGGTAGTGTCATTTTATTTTTTTAGGAATTAGAAGGTTTAGAATTTCAGAAGCAATTTTTGCAAATTTGCAAAATCAACTTTTTTAAGGACCAGTTCAGTTCTGAAGTCAGTTTTTGAGGCTCACATAATAAAAACCACCCATAAATGACCCCAGTTTAGAAACTACACCCCTCAAACTATTCAAAACTGGTTTTAGAAATGTTGTTAACCCTTTAAGTATTCCACAGGAATTAAAGAAAAATAGATGTGAAATTTCACTTTTTTTCCAGATTTTCCATTTTAATCATTTTTTTTTCCTGTAACACATCAAGGGTTAACAACGAAACAAAACTCAAAACTCTATTTATTACCCCGATTCTGCAGTTTGCAGAAACACCCCACATGTGGTCGTAAACTGTTATTTGGGGATACGCCAGAGCTCAGAAGGGGAGGAGCGGCATCTGCATTTTCTAACATGGAATTTTCTGTCATGGTTTTTAAGAGCAATAACTTTTTAATTTTTTTGTGGACTGAGCTGCGTGAGGACTTATTTTTGCGAGACAAGCTGTGGTTTTTAATGGCACCATTTTGGGGTACATCCATTCAGAGATACTTAACCACTTCCTGGACGTTTATAGTATATAGGCGGACGGGAAGTGGTTAAATAATATAAGTAAGAATAAACTGTTAAGATAGAAATATAACAGTGCTGTGGACCCAGTCGGTCGGTCATGAGGGGAGGAACTTTCCATCCACACGGCCTATAGCCACCTCACTGAGCCAGCAATGATAAAGGGGTTTAAGACCTTCATATGGGCAGTTCAAAATAAGTAGGCTGATGCAGGTTCTCAGGTGTCATCTGGTTGACCTTCCTATGCTGGATATAGTCTCCTCTGGGTCATCTTGCGAGCTGCGGCTTTCAGACGCTGTTGTTTGGCAGATGTCGCCGGTGTCCAGGGGGTGACCACTGGGAGTGAGGGCAAGGAGGTTATATTTTTGGCCAAGTTCCAGTCAGGGATGAGCAGACCGCTGGATGTCAAAGTTCGGTTCAGGTTCCAAATTTGACCCAAACTTAACCCCGAACAACAAACACCATTGGAGACAATGGGGACTCAAACTTTGTTGCTTCTCTTAATTCTGTGTGTGACCTTTAGCCATTTTTGGGGGTGTGGCTGGTATATTTCTCTACTCTGCCAGTATAAGACATAATAATCTTGAGCCAAGAAGTGGAGGTTTAGCTGGAAATGGAGGAGGAGGCGGGGGATGAAGCCAACACGGTTTCTGTTTGTTTGTTTTTATCATCTGTCCGTCAATTCTGTGTCAGGTTGCTAAAGGCCACGGCGTGACAGTTTGGTGCTTGTATGTCCTGGGTTAAAACTGGGTAAACATTTTTGTCTCAGTTTAAGATCTCGTACGTCCCCTATCTGGGGACTATATAGTAAAAGATTTTTTTCTCCTACTACAGTAAGACGGATGGCAAAGGGGTGCTCTAAAATGTTAATTGCCAAAGTGTCACATACACACTTCACAGAAGAATTGCCTCTCATACATCATTTAGATGGATGTAAAAGGGGTGTTCTTAATTAAAGATGTATTTTTTATTCCCATAAGGTATGTACCTCTCACAATTAGATATTAGGATGCTTTTAAACATATCCCATTTTGTGGCTGTATTTTTATTTTTGAGGACTTTGTCCCAGTTAGTTAGGCCTATGGCCTCTCTTAGTTAAAGCTAAATTTTGCTTTTTTGAAGTTTGGTATTTTTGTTCCTCCCTGAAGAAACGCTCTTTTGAATGACAATTGGAAGGTTATTATATTATGGTCACTATTTCCCAGGTGTCCCCCGACCTGCACATCTGTTGTTCTGTCAGGTCTATTGGTTAATACTAAGTCCAGTATGGCCGTCCCTCTAGTCGGGTCCTGAACCAGTTGGGAAAGGTAATTGTCTTTGGTTATTGCCAAGAACCTGTTTCCTTTATGAGATATACAGGCTTCAGTTTCCCAGTCTAAGGCAAGGGCTACATGGCGACAGGTGTTGCGCGATACCCATCGCAGCCTGGATCCCTGAGTAGCGGGGATCCCATAGAAATGAATGGGATGCCGCGGCAGTCGCAAGAAATCCAACCTGTAGCCCTTGCCTAAATCTGGGTAGTTGAAATCCCCCATAATAACGACCTCATTATGATTTGCCGCCTCGTCTATTTCATTTAGAAGTAGATTTTCTGTGGTCTGATATATTAGGTGGTTTATAATAAATTCCTATTAGTATTTTATTATTGTTTTTGGCTCCATTTATTTCTACCCACAGTGACTCCACATCTTCATGTCCCTCACTTATATCTTCCCGGATTGTGGGCTTTAGACAGGACTTTACATAAAGGCAGACCCCTCCCCCTCTCTGGTTTTGGCGATCCTTTCTTAAAAGACTGTAACCCTGTACGTTAACTGCCCAGTCATAGCTATCATCCAGCCATGTCTCAGTTACTCCCACTATGTCATAGCTATCATCCAGCCATGTCTCAGTTACTCCCACTATGTCATAGCTATCATCCAGCCATGTCTCAGTTATTCCCACTGTGTCATAGTTCTCCTCACACATCACTAATTCCACTTCACCAATTTTATTAGTCAGGCTTCAGGCGTTAGTGTACATACAATTAAAAGGTCTATGTATATTATTAAAAGGGAACCTGTCATCATCTTTATGGTGACCTCACTGAGGGCAGAATAAAATAGTGACAGAAATGCTGATTTCAGCGGTGCGTCACTCATGAGCTAAATGTAAGCGGTTGCCGAGAACCAGCATCATAATGATTGCAGCCCAGGCCTTGAAAAGAGTCACATCTACCTGAGAAGAGTCCTGGTTATTCCTAATCTCCTGCTCTCCTGCCCATCCACTGATGACTGGCAGTTCTCTCCTAGAGAGAAATGGAGAAAACTAGGTAGAAGACTGTCAATCATCAGCAGGTGGGCAGGGAGAGCAGGAATTCATGAATAACCAGGACTCTTCTCAGGTGGCCGGACTCTTTTCCAGGTCCAGTCTGCAATGATTGTGATGCTGGTTCTCGGCAACCACTTACTTTTAACTTATAAATGACAGACCGCTGAAATCAACTCACCTGTCTCTACTTTATTCTGCCATTAGTATGGGCAGCATAAAGGTGATGACAGGTTCCCTTTAAACTAAGCAAAAATCACAGAAAAAAAGGATAAAAAACATCCTGCATGATATAACAATAATAATTGCGGATGTCAGTGGCTACATATATAAATAAATCACAAAAAAGAATATTCAATGCACTAACAAAATAGATGCAAACAATATATACTGTAAAAACTAAGTCCTCACTCTAATATGATAAAATCTGAGACTCTTAGCCAATATTTTTTGATCAAAACACATCTGTCCCCTGTGTCTATGTATATTTCCCCCCTTTCTAAATTACTATTACCTGTGAAGTGAATATCCGGGGTTCTTGGGTTACTTTGGTAGATGTTTTACCCAGTCTTCTCCCTACTTTCCTTACTAACCCCAGCCCCCACTAACCCCCCACTCTCCCCGACTATGACCCACTCTCTATCTACACTATCTACCTCTTATTAGTATGGGCACCCACCCTCCCCCAGATCCTAGTTTAAAATATTCTCAAGCCGTTTAATCATTTTTTCCCCCAGGGCAGTTGCACCCTCCCCATTAAGGCGCAGCCCGTCCCTACTATAGAGTCTGTAGCCGACAGAGAAGTCGGCCCAGTTCTCCATGAACCCAAACCCTTCCTTCCTGCACCAGCCTCTGAGCCACTTATTTAACTCCCTAAGCTCCCGTTGTCTCTCTAGTGACGCTCGTGGCACTGGTAGTATTTATGAAAACACTACCTTGGAGGTCCTGGACTTGAGCTTCTCTCCTAGTTCCCTAAAATCATTTTTAAGGACCTTCCATCTCCCCCTGATTTTGTCATTGGTGCCAATGTGTACCATGACCGCCGGGTCTTCCCCAGCCCCACCCAGCAATCTGTCAATCCGATCCGCGATATGCAGAACCCGAGCACCCGGGAGACAACACACTGTTCGGCATTCACGGTCTCGGCGACAGATGACCCTGTCTGTCCACCTAATAATAGAGTCCCCTACCACCAGTATCTGTCTGTCCGCCTAATAATAGTCCCCTACCACCAGCATCTGTCTGTCCGCCTAATAATAGTCCCCTACCACCACCATCTGTCTGTCCTTTGCTGCTCTCCTTTTCCCATCCTTCCTGCAGCGGTCATCCTCCTGGTTTCTAGGAGAAACGGCCTGCTGCAGTGTCGCTGGTCCTGGGCTTTCATCCCTAATATCAGCCAAACAGGCATATTTACTAGGGTGTTCCAGCTCAGGACTAGCCTCCCTGGCACTTTTCCCTCTACCCCTCCTTACTACATTTACCCAGCTGCTGACCTGATAGTCCTGCTCTTGCCCATCTCCATCCTCCTCCTCTTCACTGACCCCAGCCAGTGCCTGCACTGTGAGGTCTGAGCCTCTCTCCAGGTGTTTAATGCCCCTAAGTATGCCAAGCTGCTTATTTAGATCCAAGATCTGGGCTTCCAAATATGAAACGTGATTGCATCTAGTGCAAATGTATTCACCCTCGAATGGCTCTTCAAGGCATGCATACACTGCACAGGACACACACTTAGTAGCATTGTCCATGGAGCACCTGCTAGATGGGGATATACAGTACAGTACAGAAAAAACAGTAAATACGCAATAACATGTGGAGCCTGTTTGCTGTAGTTGAAGGACCAGCTCAAATTAAGTTAACAACATTCAAGGAAATTCTCTCCAGCCTTACTTTTTTTGCTCCTTGTCTTAAACTCCAGTTCTTTAACTCCACTTGTACACATCCCACTTACACTTGTGATCATCCCCCCTGCCATGCTAAACAGACTTTTGGACAATACACTGACCGCAGGGCAGGTAAACACCTCCAAGGCATAAAGGGAAAGCTCTGTCCATTTGTCCAATTTCAGACCCAGAAGTTAAATGGGGCTGACCCATCAGTACGTGCAGACGTGTGGTTCTACCATGTTGCTGAAACACTGCCTCCTGCAGAGACTTCTGTATCAGATGGTGGTGCTGGATATTGTGGCTTGCCAACAAAGATTTTCCACATTTGGGCCATGCTAACCCCACCTTCTGAGGTGCTGTTTGTGCCCTTGCTGCATTGGTGACTTCCTCCTCCTCCATCTCTGCCTCATGCTTCCACTGAGCCCCTGCTGTCAGGTGGGAACAGCATCAGTAGTGCCTCTACCAGGTTCGATTATACTCGCGCATCTTCCGTTCACACTCCAGTGATGGAAGTATGGACAGCACATTGTCCTTGTAGAGGGGACCCAGCAGGGGGGCCATCCAGTAATCAGCACTGGTCAGAATGAGGGAAACTCGGTGGTTGTTGTGCAGGCACTGCAGCATGTAGTCGCTCATGTGTGCCAGGTTACCCAGAGGCAACAAGAAGCCACCTCGGTGGGAGGTGTATTGTCTATGTCCTCTGTATCCCCCCCAGCCACGCTCCAGTGATGCCCGTGAGCTGACTTGGATGCCACCCTGCTGTGAATACAGTTCCTCATCATCATCCTGCTCCTCCTCATCCTGCAGAACTGTACTCTGACTGGACATTTGTGTACCTGGCCACTGTTGGTGCAGAAACCAACCTTCTGAGCCACCTGTTGACTACTGGCCTGATAACCGCGTGAATGATCCCTGTTCCTCCTCCTCTTCTTCCTGTGCCAAATCCTCTTT
Organism: Rhinella marina; assembly: GCA_900303285.1. Taxonomy (NCBI): domain Eukaryota; kingdom Metazoa; phylum Chordata; class Amphibia; order Anura; family Bufonidae; genus Rhinella; species Rhinella marina. The sequence continues at coordinate 5,460 of ONZH01009978.1, read as the reverse complement.
TATCATCGCCTGAAATGTTTTTTTCAAGGAGACATAGAAGTGGGCTAGTACTCCATGGCCATGTTGGTGGATTACTCAAAGCAGCGCAACATGGTACACCCGTCCTGCATGGAGGCCCACACTATTGCCTGCTGCTGCTCGTACAGTCTCTCCAGCATGTCCAAGGTGAAGTTCCACCTTGTGAAGATGTCGAATATGAGGCAGTGAGCGTGAAGGCCGAAGATACGCTGCATTGTAGACAGGCGAGCAGCAGCAGGGTGAGAACACCAAAAGCGTGCACACACGGCCCTCACTTTCTACAGCAGCTCTGACATATTGGGATAATTTTTTAGGAACCTCTGTACCACCAAAATCAGCACATGCACCAGGCAAGGGATGTGCATCAAACCGGCTAGGCCCAGAGCTGCTATGAGATTTTTACCATTGTTTCAGGCCGGGCTTGAGGCGCAGCGGCACCAACCAATCATAGGTCTGTTGTTCCATGCCCGTCTACAGCTCCTGCACGGTTTGGGGGTTTCCCCCAAACATATGAGTTTCAGAACAGTCTGCTGTCCTTTCCCCCTGGCTGTGCTGAAGTTGGTGGTGCAGGTGTTGCGCTGACTTGATAAGGAGGCGGTAGAGGAGGAACCAGAGGAGGAAGTGGAGTAGGAGGAAGAGGTAACAGGAGGCACAGAGAAACGTCCAGCAATCCTCAGTGGCGGTAGGACATGCGCCAAACCTCTGTCTTCTTCAGGCCCAGCCACCACTACATTTACTCAGTGGGGAGTTAGGGAGATATTACGCCCCTGCCCATACTTACAGGTCCACGTGTTGATGGTTATGTGGACCTTGCCACTGGTGGCGTTGCGCAGTGCAGATCTGATTTATTATGCCACTTGTTTGTGCAGGGCAGTTATGGTTTGCCTGAAAAAATAGTGGCGACTGGGAACCACATACTGTGAGACAGCTGCCGTCATGCCGTCATCTCCACCAGACAGAATGGCAGCATTTCAAAGGCCAGCAATTTTGAAATGCTGGCATTCAGGCCTGGGCTCACAGGTGAGTAGGGGGGTACTTCCTCTTTCTCCTCAGTGTTTGGGGGATGGACAGCTGAACCCTTCCATGGGACAGTGTGGAGATGCTCGGTCACTGGTGATGGAGTTGGTGGTGTTGCTGCCACATCCTTTGTTTGTGGGGTGGCAGGTGCCACTATGGCTCCAGAGGGGGAGGAGAGGCCGAGACCGCAGCAGAAGAGGGAGCAGGAGAAGCTTCTGATCTTTTGTGGTTCTTGAGGTGTCTACTCCAGTGCAGCTTGGACTTTGTGGTTAGATGCCGTATCATGCAGGTGGTGCTCAGGTTTAGCCTATACAGTCATTGCCTCGCTTCAGGCTCTGACTGTATAGCGTGCAAACCACTCATGTCCTGTTGTCAGCACACTGCCTGAAGAACTGTCACACCATGGAACTCCTTGGAAGTGGCTTTGGTGTACTATGTCTCTTGCCATGTTGGGCAATAGCAGGTGTACTGGCTGGGGGATGGATGATTGGCTTTTGAACCCTGCTCCCTCTTTTGCTGTGCGGCTGGTGCTGTGTGACCACCATCTCACCCTCTGAACTGCAAAGGTCATTGGCATGACCTGGATTCCATGTGAGGTCTAGAACCTAATCATTCTCCACCTCATCTTCCACCCACTCCTCACCCCTGCCCTCTTTGCCGGTCTGCATAGTGCAGAAAGCCGCAGCAGTTGACATCGGTGTTTTGTCATTATTAGAGACGTGCCGTGTGGTTCTCCCATGTCCTCATCCTCAAACAGGAGTTGTTGGGCATCAGTGCACTCAATCTCTGTCACTTCTGGGGCAGGACTAAGTGGATGGCCCACAAAACCCTGTCAGCAGAGTCATTAAAGGGGTTCTGCAGGTTTTAATATCTGATGATCTATCCTCTGGATAGATCATCAGTATCTGATCGGCGGCGGCCCGACACCCGGGGCCCCCGCCGATCAGTTGTTTGAGAAGGCAGCGGCGCTACAGGAGCGCCGCGGCCTTCTCAGTGTTTACCCTCAGGCCAGTGATGTCATGACTAGTATCACTGGCCTGGGCGGAGCTAAGCTCCATTCATGTGAACAGAGCTTAGCCCCGCCCAGGCCAGTGATACTAGTCGTGATGTCACTGGCTACGGGTAAACACTGAGAAGGCCGCGGCGCTCCTGTAGCACCGCTGCCTTCTCAAACAGCTAATCGGTGGGGGTCCCAGGTGTCGGACCGCCGCCGATCAGATACTGATGATCTATCCAGAGGATAGATCATCAGATATTAAAACCTGCAGAACCCCTTTAAAAACATAAGTTACTGCTGCATGACTTGGGGCACAGACTGCTTGGCTGATGTGCAAGGGGTTGCAAATGAAGTGTTGTGCACCCGAAAAAATGGCTTTAGATCACTGACACAATTAACAGACTAACTATTGTATTTCTGTGTCACGGGGCAATTTAAGTGTTTTGCACAAAAAAAGGGCTATATGTCACTGACACAATTATCAGCTTGATTAAGTATTGTATTTCTGTGTCACTGGTGCAAAGGTGTTGAATTGCACCCACGCAAATGCCTACAGGTCACCCACAGAGTTTTTATTAAAACAAAAAATTGCTTTGTGTCACCAACACAATTAACTGACTTATTAAGTGTCTTATAACAGTAAGATGGTTGAAAATGCTGAGTTTTAAATCCTAATAATGATTTAGGTCAACCACAGACTGAACAACCCAATTAAGTATTGCATTTCTGTGTCACTGGTACAAAGATGTTTTATTGCACCCACATAAATGCCTATAGGTCACCCACAGAGTTGTAAAAAACAATAAAACCCTAACACTGTCCCTCAGTGCAGCTGCATCCTGTACCTAAACTAGTTAGAGGCAGAATGGCAGCGCACCATGTGATCCATCATTTATGCATGCGTGGTCACATGGTGCACCAACCTATCACAGTCATGCCAATACTAGGCATCACTGTGATGGCTTCCAAGTACCCACAACTTATACGTTTCCTGATTGGCTGCGCTGCGTCCTTTCAACAAGCTTTACGCCAATGTCTGTGTTCGGGTTTGGGTACCCGGACACCATAATGTTCTGTACAAACCCGAATAGGGGTTCGCTTGTAACTACTTATCACGGATCAGAAGAAGGACATAATAATCAATGATGTCAACACAGACTTACTGCTGACACCCTTTCCACACTGTCAGGGGGGGCTCTACTTGTCTCAGCGTGTAACAGAACAACTAAAAGGAGTGTACTCTTTGGTGCTCTAGTAGGATCTTGGACCTCTGCACGGTTCTTTATAGCTGGCGCTAACATTGACCTGTAAGGCTGAGTTCACACTTGAGTTGTTTGATCTGTTTTGGCCCCTTAACTGCCCAAATACGTAAAGTGTGCAGTGATTCTAAGAGCGACGCCCGTCATCTGCGTGTCATACTCACTCACAGTACTGTTTCTTTACCACAGCAGACTCCCTATACTCCCTGTTACTGCAATGCATAGTGTTCTACACCACTATACAGGCTCTTTGCAGGCCGGAAGTAGCTGTTTTTTTATAAATTCGGATCAAATCAAATCCGTTTGGGAAATTTTGCGAACCGCCCAAATCCAATTTTGCTTTATCTTCTCGATAACCTTTACTTATTATATGTACATAGAGATTGTGTCCAAATCGATTCTACACAAATCAAAAAGGACCCAACTGGCCTGAAAATTGGTATAGGACACACTGAGGTCTCCTAGAACTTTTTTAAATATCTTTTTGTATCTCTTTTTTTTTCACGTGTTTTTCACATGCTTTTTTATACGGTATAAGAAAACTTCACAAAATTGTCCTTTATCGGGGGCAGATGGCGTTTAAATGCACAGTGGCTTTTTAAAACTGAGGGTCTAAAAATTATATCTTAGCCACTTCTCAACCATCCATTGACTATAAACGTCTTGGGCGGTCGGGTTTATATCTGAATGGACGTTCTGGAAAGTCCATTCAGAGATCGCAGCTGCACGCTAATTGTGCAGCTGCTGTGCTGGGGGCCCGCTGTCATTGCTGATCTTAGGGTCACATTCAGCCTATCAGGGGGTTAATCTCTTATTAAAAATACTCACCTCATCCATTAGATCACAAAAAGGCCGTCGTGGCCATCTTGATTGATGATCCAGTGTGAAATTGTGCACCGCACACAATATTTCATGCAGGATCTTGAGTCAAGATGGCTGCGACAGACTCTTTGTATGCAAGTAGATGAGGTGAGCATGATTTTTTTTATTATTATTATTTACTGTCATTTTGGGGAAAATTAATTATTTACCATAAATAGAGATGAGCGAGCATGCTCGGCCGAGCGTACTCGGGAGCAATTTTCGAGTAGTAGCGTACGCATCTTCTAATCTGTACGCTAATGCGTACGCATCTTGTAATTTGTGCGCATTAGCATACAGATTATAAAATGCGTATGCATTAGTGTACAGATTAGAAGATGCATATACATTAGCGTACAGATTATAAAATGCGTATGCTACTACTCGAAAATTGCTCCCGTGTACGCTCGGCCGAGCATGCTCGCTCATCTCTACCCATAAAGCATGAGATAATTTGGAGTAAATTAAATTTTCCCTTAAATTCGGATCAAAGTCCACTTTGTGAACTTCAATATCCTCAACAGTAGTCAATATGTTTCACCTTTATTTATAAAATAAACTACATTTAAAGATTTTTTTTTTTTAAAATTGCAGTTTTCAAAATTTGAATTTATTTGCTTTTAAGCCAGATAGTAATATGTCATAAAATAGTTATTGCTTAACATTTCCCATGTGTCTACTTCATGTAAGCCTCATTTTGTTAATGTGATTTTTATTTTTTTTATGATGTTAGAAGGCTTTGAATTTTAGAACCAATTTTTAAAATTTTCAAGAAAATTTCAAAAACTAACTTTTTTCAAAATATTTTATATAAGTTTTATATTTTGATCCATTTTTCCTGGAAGGCAACAAGGGTTAACAGCAAAAAAAAATTCAATATCTATTAGCCTGATTCTTCAGTTTACAGAAACACCCCACGAGTGGTCACAAACTGTTCTATGGGCACATGACAGGGCTCAGAAGGAAAGGAGCGCCATATGGATTTAGGAAGGCAGATTTTGCTGGACTGGTTTTCGGCTTTCATATCATATTTGAAGAGAACCTACACTAGAAACCCCCAAAACATTTTCTAGAAGCTGATCATCTTGTGTGGTGGCTCATTTTTTGTGGGATGGGTTTTCATTGGTATCTTTTTGGGGTACATAGTACTTTTTAATTGCTTGCTATTAAACTTTTTGCAAGGAAAGGTGACAAAAAAAATTCAGCATTCATCTGACATGGTAGAACATGGGATATGCATGCTGTATTATTGTGTTTTAAACTCTAAGTGTAATACACTGACAGTTCTCCTATGAGACCCACCCTGGG
>ONZH01009977.1:0-12500 GCA_900303285.1 Rhinella marina | reverse complement strand
AGTGCCAGCCAGCCAGCCCAGCCAGGAGACAAAAAAAATGTCTTGTAGCCCTTAGAAGGGCTGTTGGGTTCTTTTAAGATCACTCCTGCCTAACAGAGAACTAAATCCAGGCCCTAACACTCTCCCTGAAACGCAGCAGCTCTGTCCCTAACGACATCCAGACAGCATCTCAGCCGAGCACCGCAGGCAGTCACTAGTATATTCCAGGGTCACCTGATCAGGCCAGCCAACCCCTGCTATCGACATGTAAGGGCCCCACGTGATGCTGGGTGTACCGCAGAGTCTCCTGGCTTGTGATTGGATGAGTTTATAGGTGCCAAAAATGCACAATGCGGAAGATGACATTTCCTCGAGCATGGCGAGATACTCGTCCGAGCAGCGAGCACTTACAAGTACCGTAATACTTGAACGAGCACCAAGCTCGGACGAGCATGCTCGCTCATCTCTAGTTATAACCCCTTAAAGGGTTTTTTTTTTTATCCACACAGAGTATCCCAAACACTGCATATTTTGCACATATAAATGGTTTTCATGTCAGAACTTTCCTTCCCCTGTTCTCATCTTCAGTGCATCCTGACAGGATACTTACGTACATATAGAACTTCCTGTTTTCCTCAGCTTCTTGCTGGGATTGCCAACCAAAACCAGTATGCTTTGCTCGGTAATGTTTCTCAGGGCTTACTTCACCTGCCAAAGGTCCCTTTGCAGTAGTCATGTCCCTTCACACACTTTCTATATTACACAAAGCAAGATTACCCAGCAGGACGCTAATGAAAACTGGAAGTTCTGCATGTGAAAATGTTGATATGGTTACCTCTCCCAACATCTGCTATCGAAGGAGAGTCAGAGGTCACGGTACACATTATATGGTCAGCCAGTCCCACTGAAACCAAGATTCTCCTTCTCAAATAGAATGTACCCCAATGCTGCACTTTTCTCACACAGATTGCCCCTCATGCTTTTTCTTACACAAACCACTCCTTCTTTACAACTTTCTCACTCAAATTGCCCCTGTATTACCACCTCTTTACAAAAGACAGCTCCCCATAGTCCTCCCCCTCACATAGACTGCCCCCAATAACCCCCTCTTTCTTACATAGATTGCTTCCCATGACCCCTCTTTTTCACAGACTGCAGACTGTGCTCTCCCTTCACACATTCTGTTGAGGTCCTTTAAACCTTTCCAGCTTCTTCCAGTCTGCGTCCTCCTCCTCTGTGTCGCTGGTGCATGTCATAGTACTATGATGTCACCAAAGGTCCTGCACCTAATTTAGCTTTTTTTCCACCAGTGATTTTGTCGAACGATACATAAGAATGTGTTCGAAATAATGTGGTTCTGTGCATTTGTGGTGGTTTTACCATTACTTTACTGCTTTTCAGCAGAGTAACTGATCCATCGGGACTAGAGTTGATGGAATCCTAAAATATTCGGAATTCGGCCCGAATTTTTCGCGGGATTCGTGGGTTCGAGCCGAATCATGAATCCCATTAAAGTCTATGGGAGACCCGAATATTTTTGCAGGGGCCAAAGGTTCTGCATAGTCAAGTTTGCCCCAACATGAAAACCTCAGAAAAAGATGGAAACACCTTGGAAATGGATAGGAAACACCAGGGGCAGCATGTAGGGATGCCTCTGAGGCTCCCTAATTGCACCATTTTTTCTAAATCTGGCCAATAGTCTGGTGATGACCCCAAGGCAATTTTCAGGGACACGGTAATGGTGACCCACTTAAAAATGCTGCCTGAGAACCTGGCGGTGAACCCCTGATTGTCTGTCTTTCAATAAGATTGCAGTGTAAAGCATGGTGGTGAGCCTCAGTATGAATTTTTGGATGGAGATTGCATGTGGTCACGTACTCCCTGGAACCCCATAGTCACCCCTTCTCTGATGTGCTACCCCAGAACATTCTCTGCCCCAATTCGCAAGACCTTTTGCAGTCTCAGTGTGCTGACAGTGGGGATTTACCAGTGTTGTCTGAGGAGGTGGTGGACAATGGCGAGACACAGGTGTCGGGGGTTGAGGTAGTTGAAAGTGAAGCAAGTTACAGTGGGGACTCCTTGGGGGGAATCTACAGATCAATACGGTATCTATAGACTGTGAGGTATATAGCAGGCTGATGAAATTTTTTTCCCAACTCACTGCACCGTGTATTACAGATCAGTGAATTTCAACGGACAATATAGATGCGCAGGTAAAATTATTTTTCACACCTATCCCAAAAAAAAAAATTACGCAGTTTGCGCAAATAAAACTGGAATCTACAGATCAGTACGGTATCTATAGACTGTGAGGTATATAGCAAGCTGATGAAATTTTTTTTCCCAACTCACTGCACCGTGTATTACAGATCAGTGAAATTCAACAGACAATATAGATATGCAGGTAAAATTATTTTCAGACCTATCCAAAAAAAGATGTACGCAGTTTGCGCAAATAAAACTGGAATCTACAGATCAGTACGGTATCTATAGACTGTGAGGTATATAGCAGGCTGATGAAATTTTTTTCCCAACTCACTGCACCGTGTATAACAGAGCAGTAAAATTCAACGGACAATATAGATAGATATGCAGGTAAAATTATTTTCAGACCTATCCAAAAAAAAATGTACGCAGTTTGCGCAAATAAAACTAGAATCTACAGATCAATACGGTATCTATAGACTGTGAGGTATATAGCAGGCTGATGAAATGTATACCCTAGTCACTGCACAGTCATGCACAGGAATATATCTGTTTACAGATGTATAGTTTGAGCTATGTGGCTGGACAAGGTGTAACAGGCACAGCTCTGCACAGAATACAGGCTTACAGCATATACTGAATTTTTCTCACAGAATCAATTAGTTTTTAAAAGACTGTTGGGGCTTCCTATCCTGCACAGAATACAGGCTTACAGCATATACTGTATAGTTTTCTTCACAGAATCAATTAGTCTTTAAAAAGAATGTTGGGGCTTCCTATCCTACAGTGATAATAATACAATGATGATTAAAATACCGTACATGCTCAAACAGGCAGATACAAAAGACTAGCGCAAAGGCTTAAAGAGTTAGTCTCCATCCATTCACAATGGGCACCATCTTGGATAGTATTGAAAAGGTGGCATGCACACATGATATAATGAGATGTAGTGTGTAACAATCTTACCCAACCAGATAATCACACTTTAGTGGTAGTCCTCTCTTGTGCCAGGAGGGAAACTGTAGGGACCAAAGGAGATGGTTGAAATTAGGAGAACTAACTTAATACAGAGTACACAAGGGTAGTAAACCATGACCTGATCTCACCCTATAATGTAAGTGACGGGGCTAACAAATGCCCTACCTATCTACACGGGGCCACCCATGATGGTTGGGGGCCCCGTCCGGATACCTCTCCCTGTGTCCCGGACCTAACCCTCAAATAAAAAACAACAAACTAGTCCCCACTCCCGACGTGGCACGTTTCTGTCTCAAAAGACTCGTCAGGGGAGTCTAGCCTTAGATTTAAAGAAAAAATTTGAAGAAAGGGTTAATATTGGGAGAAGGTTCAAATCCCAATATGCTGCAACCAGCCAGTGGGCTAGCAAACAGAGATACCCCAGCTAGTTGCCAGTGTCATACAAACGCTGCATTAGAAAACCCATGATAGGGGCAGCTAATGCTGGCAACGCTGGAGAGGTAATAATTTGAATCCCTAGGTAAAGGACAGGTTCATTTCACGTCCCTCCATCTGGGACCGATAACTGGTTATCAAACCCAGCGTATCGGTCCCAGATGGAGGGACGTGAAATGAACCTGTCCTTTACCTAGGGATTCAAATTATTACCTCTCCAGCGTTGCCAGCGTTAGCTGCCTCTATCATGGGTTTTCTAATGCAGCGTTTGTATGACACTGGCAACTAGCTGGGGTATCTCTGTTTGCTAGCCCACTGGCTGGTTGCAGCATATTGGGATTTGAACCTTCTCCCAATATTAACCCTTTCTTCAAATTTTTTCTTTAAATCTATGGCTAGACTCCCCTGACGAGTCTTTTGAGACAGAAACGTGCCACGTCGGGAGTGGGCACTAGTTTGTTATTTTTTATTTGAGGGTTAGGTCCGGGACACAGGGAGAGGTATCCGGACGGGGCCCCCAACCATCATGGGTGGCCCCGTGTAGATAGGTAGGGCATTTGTTAGCCCCGTCACTTACATTATAGGGTGAGATCAGGTCATGGTTTACTACCCTTGTGTACTCTGTATTAAGTTAGTACTCCTAATTTCAACCATCTCCTTTGGTCCCTACAGTTTCCCTCCTGGCACCAGAGAGGACTACCACTAAAGTGTGATTATCTGGTTGGGTAAGATTGTTACACACTACATCTCATTATATCATATGTGTGCATGCCACCTTTTCAATACTATCCAAGATGGTGCCCATTGTGAATGGATGGAGACTAACTCTTTAAGCCTTTGTGCTAGTCTTTTGTATCTGCCTGTTTGAGCATGTACGGTATTTTAATCATCATTGTATTATTATCACTGGATAAATATTTTAACTAGTAATAAGTAAAAGTTATATTTTACATTATTGTATGCACTCACCTGGTATATATTCTGGGAGTTTACATATTTCAACCCCTGAGTGTTTTTGTAGGGATTCAAAACAGACTCCCCTTGTGATTGTTGCTTCCTATCCTACACAGAATACAGGCTTACAGTATATACTGTATACTGTTCTTCAGAGTATAGTCTTTAAAAAGACTGTTGGGGCTTCCTAACCTAACTCCTAACTAACTGCTTGCTGCACACACTACACTAGCTAACACTGTCTGTCTCTTCTCCTTCCCAAAGCACAATGAGGCTGATGCTGCAGGTCCCTACCTTATATAAATTTAGGTCACATGTCACTGCCAGCCAATCACTGCTGGGGAGGTATAGGGGCTGTTACATCACAGCAGGCATTCCCACAGGCTTCCCTTTGATGCTGATTGGCTGAAAAAAACGGGCATTTCAAACTTGCAGTGACGCACGAATAATCACGAGTCCGCGCTGCCTCGGGATGCCGAGCCGAAGCGGGCAATATTCGTGCGAATCACGAATATTGCCGCTTCGATTCGCTCATCACTAATCGGGACCGATCCACTGAGAATCTGCCAAGAAGGGCAGATTGCCAGTGCAGGCCTAATTTGAAAACAAGTAAAATTATTAAAACTAATCTCATAACACAAATATTTGACCAGTTTAAAAAAAAAAAAAAAAAAAAACTATTTAGAGAAGGTCCAGAACACTGAATAGTAGACTAGCAGATTTTATTTTGTTACAGTGGAATAATTTGTAATGTTTCTAAATCTGCTTCCTCGGGCAAATTGCTGAAAATCTTGCATTTGTCTAACGCAAGTAGTAATTTTAAACTGGTAATTTAACAATATTGTTTTCCCATGTTTATACATATTGTATGCTTCCTTCTGCAGAATATAAAGCAGATGTCCTTTCCCAGAACAGATAATTGTTTTCTGAGCTAAATGTTCCCTTTACATATAGTATATTTGTTGATTTGTATAAATATAATAATATACTCTATTTTGTTACATACATAACATAACACATTGGGGGCGATTCACTAATTCTGAATAAAGTGGAGCCAGATTTATAAAGGTGAGTGATGCTGGACGATAAATCTAGCATACCTTTAGACTGCCTAGTCAAAGGGGGAATTTATAACATTATGTACTGCAGAATTCTGGATAAAAACTTAGGGAGAGTTCACATCACCATTATTTTTTATGTTCTTCTGTTCCGTCAGAAGAACATAAAAATAAAGAGGGAAAAACTGATTCTGTAGAAAACGGATCCTGTGCATCGATTATGCACATCTGGCATCCTTTTGAGCCATTTCCATCTGAGATCCGTTCTTTTTTAGATGGAAAAAAGTACTACATGCAGTAAAATTTGTGATGGCAGCTTTAAATTAGGAAATCTAGATTTAACAGCCAATTGGTAAAAGTTAGAACCTCTAAATTGAGACCAGGAGTACCAAGTGGGGAAGAATCTTAGGCTTTAATCTCTTCTTTTAACACATTCCCATAACACAATCCAGCCTTGATGAAGATGTGGTACATTTCTATCTTCCATAAATAATTTGTCCCATAGCAAGCCTATACTATCTCAGAAGATACTTTTTAAGTTTTGAGATAGGGCATGGAAACACTAAAATAAGGGTACTCTCTAGGGAGAGATTGAGAGATCAAGAATAGCATGAGCAAAAATATCTCTTGCCACAGGGCAGCTATAATTGGGCATTCCCGCGAAACATATAGCATTGTGCACAAACTGATGAGCATCTTCAGCATAGATTGGATACAGAAGAAGAGAACATAGCAATACCAATCAAAGTAGCACACTGCAACAATGTATTAAAAATAAATACAATCTTTATTGAAACAAAAGTATGTAAAAAACACATATAATCAAAGGACACGTCACCTTATAGTCAAGGTGAGTGCCTAATTGGGTCAGAATCTCAAATTGCAAGGAATGGACACAAAATACTAATAGTACAAGTTACATACATAAAAATAACCAGGTCCAACCAATACTGTGACATAATACAGAACTAAATGTATTCGTGTGTGTCACATTTGGGTCTGTGTTATGCCTATTTATTACTTAGCTGGCCTTTTGAAGCCCATTTTGTGTAGTTTTAATAAGGGGAGAATGTACAGGTTTTGCAAAGAGTTAGTATTTTATAACTAAGCTCTTGTAATTTACATGAGGTGTACAGTTTATGTGTTAAAGTAAAGAATTGCTCTAAATAAATTTTGATAAGTTACAGCGTAACATCCATTTCCCAGGTGGCTATGAATTTCAGTTTGTTTTCCCCAGCCTCCGTAGAAAGTAGTACACCAAAGACATAAGAGATTGTACGTGTAGATGCTACAGATGAGAAGCATAACCTCTTGAGAAGGGTGAGCTGACTGGTGAGTCCGGACAAGGTTGAGACAAACCCACAAGGCTGAATATACTGGAGCCAGGTCGTAGCTCTGGTAGATGTACATTTCTAAGGAAAATACATAAATTGCAGCCGCACACTGCTACCAGATAAAGCACAAAATGCTACAGTGATATAGTATTCCAAAGCTCATGCTATGCTTGTATAATAAATTAGAGACTCTTGGCAAATAGATTTTGTACAAAATTATCTGAGCCCATTCACCACAGTCAAGGTGGTCTCTGCAGAATGGGAACCTAACACTTTGTCCTACCTGTTTCGTGCCAGTCTTGGCTTCCATATAATCAGGGGATGTTTTGTTCCACATACATGTAATGTCCGCTTGCCTTCCGCCATTTCTGGTACTACAAAGGCCTCCCTTAGTTCAGGAGTGCAGACACTAACATGCATGTCGAATCACTCGGCTTTATAGTTGCACTGATTAAAAAACCACCTGTGGGGATGTACATTTCTGTAAATCTCAGTAAATCCATCAAGGGCAGTACTGTATATCAGAGGAGTGTTGCTCCCAAGTGAATTGAACTGTAGTGCTAGTTTAACCAGGCATCGTCATTATATGGTGTAGAGAGCTATGTAGCTCTGGTGCCTAGTTCTAAAAACAGTAATTCTGTGATTGGGAGGTAGGCCAACAATACGTGAGTCCCATTTAAACTACAGCTTATGTAAAAGGGTCAACTTGTGGCTCCCCAGCTGTTGTTAAACTACTACCCTCAGCATTCCTGGACTATTTTGATTTCTTATGACATCTGATCAGCTGTATTATCCTTTGGGTATTCAATTATTTTATATCTATAACTCGAAGTAATATCTAACTACAGGAATTATGTACAGTTTATCTTAGATCAGTGGTCTCTAACCTTTGGTTCTCCAGCTGTTATAAAGCCATCACTCCCAACATGTCTTGACTACTGTGATCTTATTCTATGCCTTAGGTAAGGGGCTTCAATACTTAATGTGCAGAATGAATTACATAACATTACATTAAATAAGGGGGCACCATATAGATAGATTGTAAATGTTTTAATGTTCCTATTAGATGTATTTACCTTTTAGAACCAAATATGTGTTATGATCAGTGCATGATCCATCAATATGGACTATTTCATTAGCTTGTAACATGCCTTTGGGATCGCACTGGCAGCAGAGTGTTGAATTATAATCAAAATTTCACTGCCTCTAACCTAAAAGCAACTAATTTATACTACAGATAGAACTCATTAATGGTGACATAATTCTGGAGCATAAAATGACCATAATAAATATTTATGGAGGGTAATGACTTTCAAACTGGACTGTGTCCCAAAGCTTTGCACATATAGAGTGCAATTAGCACCTATGCAATGCAAGCAGCGATTTATTTGTTCTTTGAGATTGGCCCATGATTAATTTATGAAGATAAAACCATTCTTCTTATCAAGAGCAATTCTTGTAAGAGCTTAAAGGGATTGCGCCATCGGAAAATGACCTATTGTTTAAATCAAGTTTTTATCTGTAAAACATATCTATTTTTAGAATTGTTGATGATTTTTAAACATTTCATGTCACTATCTATATTTTTAAAAAAAATCCTAAAGTCCTGCATAATTCTCACTGCCAGAATGTCTTTGAGTGCAGGCATGCTCTGGCAGAGTTCAGGAGAGAGTAGATAAGCTGTTACTTCACCTATTGAAGGATGGAACCTGTGTTATCTATATAAAGAGGTATTATCTGTCTTTCTAATTCTGCATATGATGAAAATGAGATGTGTACTGGAAATTTACCTGTATAGAACAGGAAGGCTTGACATATTATTAGGCCTAGATGTCAGGTATGAAAATTGCACAATAGCAACATAGTTTATAAGGCCAAAAAAAGACATCTGTCCATCCAGTTCGGCCTGTTTTCCTACAAGATAATCCAGAGGAAGGCAAAAAAAACCCTGTGAGGTAGAAGCCAATTTTCCCCACTTTTGGGGAAAAAATTCCTTCCCGACTCCAATCAGGCAATCAGAATAACTCCCTGGATCAACAACCCATCTCTAGTAACTGTAACCTGTAATATTATTACCCTCCAGAAATACATCTAGGCCCCTCTTGAACTCTGTTAGTGAACTTACCATCACCACCTCCTCAGGCAGAGAGTTCCATAGTCTTACTGCTCTTACCATAAAGAATCCTCTTCTATGTTTATGTACAAACCTTCTTTCCTCCAGGCGCAGAGGATGTCCCCTCGTCACAGTCACAGTCCTGGGGATAAATAGATCTCTGTACTGACCCCTGAAATATTTATACATAGTTATTAGATCTCCCCTCAGTCGTCTTTTTTCTAAAGTGAATAACCCTAATTTTGATAATCATTCTGGGTACTGTAGTCCACCCATTCCAGTTATTACTTTAGTTGCCCTCCTCTGAACCCTCTCCAGCTCTGCTATGTCTGCCTTGTTCACAGGAGCAGATATATCTAATCACTAACGGTAATGGTGAGAGGGTCCTCTCACTATACCAGGAGTTTTATTCCGGAGCGCCAATCCTTATTTTGTATGTTACAAGTTAAAATATATATATTGCAGTAGGACATAAGGGAATAAAAATTGTGTAGACAGATATGTATATAAGGGTGCTGATATAGGACGTATACAAGGAAAATTTTAATAAAAACTATAATATAAAAGGTACAGAAGATATGAACAGCACTCACTTCACACGGGGGGTTTTTGTCTGCAGAATGAGACAGTTAGCCCTGCAAGACTGTTTCCCCCGGCCAGGATTGTATGTAAAGTAATACGAGTTGTGATCCACAGATCCTTCTGATACATATGACATGAAACAAAAAGTATAAAATGAGATGCACTCACTTCACACGGGGGGTTGTCCGCAGGATTAGCACATAACACCTGCGGAACTTAAACCCCCCCGGCCAGGATTGCATATAAGATGTTAGGGATTGATGGCCACACACTTCCAGGCTTCTTATCAATTCCTTTTATTCCGGTCAAAACATCACAGGCTTCAGACAAGTGTATCAATAAAACAAGCTCAGCGCGTTTCGGGGGTTTCTGAGTTCCCCCTTCTTCAGGAGTAATAAAAAGTATTAGTAATAAGTAAAACATCGATTACCTTACAAATTTATAATGGAGGCAACTCATGAGGACGCCAGACGTGGGCTGGGATGTGGCCGGAAATGCAGGTGGACCAACCCCCTAGTCTGTTACGCTCCAGTGTGGAGCGCATCTTGGTAGGGCCAGATGGAATGGCTTCTAGGCGTTAATGCCTACATGTTGGCCAGGGGGAATACGTCCCCGAAAGGGGAGTAGTAGTGGGAGTGAGTCCACTATAGGGGAGTTGTAGTGGGATCGTGTGCCGGCGCAAACACATGCGTTCCACATTGGGATGCCGCTCCAGGAAGAGAAAGTGCGGTACTGACGTGCGCCCGCCGTGCATGTGCGCTCCACAGTGGAACGCAATGCCGGAAGAGTTGATGCGCTCCGCTGTGGAACGCACCACAGCGGCGCCAGCGCAAACCGACCGGAGTGTTCTGTAGATGGCCGCATCGGGATTGTTGAAAGAAAGGGAAAAGGGGAAGGGGAGAAAGGTAGGGGGAAGTCCTCAATGATGATCTAGGTGTAGAATGAATGAGTTAGTTGATGGAAATTAGTGCAGCATAGAATGATACAACATAAAATGATATTGGGGACAAATATTAATATAAGGCCAAAATAGGGAAAAAATAAGAAGGATGGGGTAAAACAATATATGCATAATTATGCATATAAATACAACATATAAATTTAGTTGGAACATAAAAATATTACTATAAAGTAAAAAGTAGACTCAAACGGAGTCTTGTCACTGTATCTTATAGGATCTGATTAGGGTAAAAAATGTAAATCTATAAATATGAATATAAAAATCAATCAATATAAAATCAATATAGTGAAAATTATGTAAAATACAAAAATATAAAAAATACATTAAATATGTAAGTGCATAAATATATAAATATATGGGGATGTGTAAACGAATAGATATATATGAAATTATGTAAAAAAATAAAATTATATATATATATATATATATATATATATATATATATATTTGTAAATGTATATATAGGTCCGATATCAACAGCATCAGTGGGGAAATAATAAATGAATAAATAATAAAATATAAAAATACATTATCAATGTTCTTATTTGAATACCACGGGTCAGATTGTGCTAATCCATGAGGTTATACATGCTCATATGTGTGATCCCTGCCCCTTAACTGTCACTAACTAGTAATTAACATATTCCAGTGATTCGTTAAGCCCGAAGGGCGTTAGTGTATTCAATAGATTCTAAACATTTCTTTTCTACATAATGCTTGGTACGAGTGGGGGACCCATTCTATAGGGGTTACTCTCAGTGACATGGGACCTCCCTCATGGTAATTCGCAAAGTGTCTAGAGACGCTATGAGTGCCAACCTTTCTTTTTATATTTGATCGGTGCTCGTTCATTCGTTCCCGCAGTGTTTGAGTCGTGCGTCCAACGTAATATAGATTGCACGGGCAATATAATAGGTAGACTACATTAGATGTACCGCAATCCATAAGGTGTTGCAACCTGATAGGGTCTTTTAGGGTTGGTACTCTAATCTCTCTTGCACCATCTTCTATGATGTCACAGCATTTGCATCTTTTTATCCCGCATTTGAAAGACCCGATTTTCCCTGGATCACTCTTATCACCGGGTTTACTTCTATCTCTGTTTTTATTTTTGTTTATCTTGGGGCATGAAGGTGCTAACATATTTTTTAAGGTTTGCGCCCTTCGGAACGTTATATTTAGCACTCTCGAGATGTTTTCTCCTATTATTGGGTCTTTTTTCAATACTATCCAATGTTTCATAAGAATTTTTCAATTTCCATGTGTTTGGTGTTGTACCGTGTGATTAAATTCAAAGGCGGAGCCTTTCACAGGAGCCCAGAACTGTACACAGTACTCCATGTGTGGTCTGACTAGTGATTTGTAAAGTGGCAGGACTATGTTCTCATCACGGGCATCTATGCCTCTTTTGATGCAACCCATTATCTTATTGGCCTTGGCAGCAGCTGTCTGACACTGGTTTCTACAGCTTAGTTTGCTGTTCACTAAAATTCCTAGGTCCTTTTCCATGTCAGAGTTACCCAATGTTTTACCATTCAGTATGTACTGGTGACTTGCATTATTCCTTCCCATATGCATAACCTTATATTTGTCAGTGTTAAACCTCATCTGCCACTTCCCTGCCCAAGCCTCCAGTCTATCCAGATCCATCTGTAGCAGTGTACTGTCCTATTCTGTGTTAATTACTTTACACAGTTTAGTGTCATCTGCAAAAATTGATATTTTACTGTGCAAGCCTTCTACAAGATCATTAATAAATATATTGAAGAGAATAGGGCCCAATACTGACCCCTGTGGTACCCCACTAGTGACAGTAACCCAATCTGAATATGTGCCGTTAATAACTACCCTCTATTTTCTATCACTGAGCCAGTTACTTACCCACATACAGACATTTTCTC
>ONZH01009976.1:0-65872 GCA_900303285.1 Rhinella marina | reverse complement strand
CAGTATATAATACCCTCACAGAGCCCCCAGTAGAAATAAAGTCCTCCTATTGTTCCCCCAGTGGTTATAAAGCTCTCTACAGACCCCTCAATAGTAATATGGTCCCCTATTGTTCCCCCAGTGGTAATAAGATCCCCCATAGTGCTATTGTAGTGTAGAAATAAGGTGGATATATAAGTCCCTCCTATAATGCCCCCAGTAGTAATACGAACATCTATAATCTCCCCTGGATCTATAATACCCCTACAGTGCCCCAGTATTAAATCACCCCCCCCCCCGTTATAATGCTCACCCTGAAGTGCCCCCAGTATTTATACTGCCTCCTACTGTTATAATGCCCCCTACAGTTATATTCCTCCCTTTAGTGCCCTCAGTAATGATGATTCCTCAGCCCCTCCACCATACAGTCCAATGTAAATAAAATTATTTTAACCTCCCTCCGCCATAGAGTCCCATGTAAATAAATTCACTCCCCTCCTTTCAGCCCCTCCAACATACAGTCCCATGTAAATAACATCACTCCCCTCCCTTCAGCTATTCCAATATACAGTCCCATGAAAATAACATCACCCCCTCCCTCAGCCTCTTCCAATGTTCAGTCCCATGTAAATAACATCACTCTCTCCCTCAGCTCCCTCCAAAATTCACTGCCTCCCACAGCCCCCTCCAACACAGTCCCATGTAAATAGCATCACCCACTGAACATTCAGTCCCATGTAAATAACATCCCTCTCTTCAGCCCTGACACACAGTCCCAGTTAAATAACTACAACTCCCAGCATTACTCTCCCTTCACTTACCTCTCCTTATAGCAGGCCTCAGCATAGCTTCTTCCCCTAGACTTCTTTTCACTGTGGAGCCTCTCCTGCACTGAAGATGACATGTGACCAGTGACATCATCGTAGGTCCTTCTCAGCTACTGCACTGATCACATGACCTGTGATGTCCCACAGGTCCTTCACCTCTTGCAGTGCTTTAGATTCGATTGTATTGCCGTCCTGAGGATGGCAATACAATTGTATCTAGCTGGCAGGCAGGACATTCGGTGCCTGGGAGGAAACATCAGTGGCCTTACCCAAATGTTTTAGCCTAGCAACGCTCCTGATCTGATCTGATATTGATGACCTATCCTGAGGATATGTCAGGATATTGTTCTAACTAACTCTTTGTTTTGCCAGTATTGGTCCCTTTAGCAAGATGGTGTTTTTTGTGTTTCCTGTCTGTGGCCATCTTGGTTCCTGTTTGTTTGGATTATTTAAAGGGAACCTGTCATCACCTTTATGCTACCCATACTAACCGCAGAATAAAGTAGAGACAAGTGAGTTGATTTCAGCGGTCTGTCATTCATAAGTTAAAAGTAAGTGGTTGCGGAGAACCAACATCACAAACATTGCAGATTAGGCCTGGAAAAGAGTCAAATCTTCATGAGAAGAGTCATGGTTATTCATGAATTCCTGCTTTCCCTGCCCACCTGATGATGATTGACAGGCTTCTACCTTGTTTTCTCCCTTTCACTCTAGGAGAGAACTGCCAATCATCAGCAGATGGGTGGGGAGAGCAGGAGATTAGTAATAACCATGACTCTTCTCAGGTAGATTTGACTCTTTTCAAGGCCTGGGCTGCAATGTTTGTGATGTTTGTTCTCAGCAACCACTCACTTTTAGCTCAAGAGAGACACACCGCTGAAATCAGCATTTCTGTCACTAATTTATGCTGCCCTCAGTACAGTCAGCATAAAGTTGATGACAGGTTCCCTTTAAACTCCTGCACCTGATTACTCTTTGCCTGAGTATTGTTGAAGCCAGCTTCTGCCAGTCCTCAAGCCAGAATCAATGGTTGATGCTGCATTTCTGCTGTACAACTAGTTTCATCTGCTTCTACTGAACTACAAGTATCAGCTGTTCCCGCTGCACTACAAGTCTCAGCTGTTCCCGCTGCACTACAAGTCTCAGCTGTTCCCGCTGCACTACAAGTCTCAGCTGTTCCCGCTGCACTACAAGTCTCAGCTGTTCCCGTTGCACTACAAGTCTCCACTGTTCCCGTTGCACTACAAGTCTCAGCTGTTCCCGCTGCACTACAAGTCTCAGCTGTTCCCGCTGCACTACAAGTCTCAGCTGTTCCCGTTGCATTACAGGTCCCAGCAACTTCCTGTGTTACTCTTGCCCCAAGCCATTGGTCTCTGGAAGCCCGGTACAGAACCTGACAGAATACTCAGGCCACGATGCCGGAGACCGCTGGGTCAGAGAGTTTGGAGGTGCGGTTTAAGAAATTATATACTCTTACCACCACAATGCATACTGAGATGCAGTCCCTTAAAGCAAGGATTGATGCTATAGACGGACAATCCAACCATAACACCCAGGTGTTCGGTCAAGCGATTCAGGAGTTACGTAATCGGGCTACGCAATTGGAGATGCAGGTAACCGCTCCCGCTGCCTTTCCTAGTCCTAAGTTACCACCTTTTAGATTTGGTGGTGAACGTGACAAGTTCCGTGGCTTTATAAACCAATGCCACTTGTATTTTGATGCCCACGCAAGCCAGTTTCCGTCTGATCGGTCCAAGGTACTGTGCATCATCATGCTTCTGACTCATAAAGCCTTAGCCTGGGCCAACCCGTTAATTGAGACTGATGATCCTCTCCTAAACAGTCTGACAAATTTTTTCGTAGCTATGCGCCAGATGTTTGACGATCCAAATCGGCGAGCTACTGCTGAAGCAAATATATTAACCTTACGCCAGGGCAGGCGTTCTGTGTCAGACTATGCTATGGAGTTCCGAAGATGGGCTATTGATACGAACTGGAACAGTGATGCTCAGCTTCCGCTTTTCCGTAAGGGTTTGTCTAGTACTATTAAAGACGAGCTTGCCCGAGCAGAGGCTCCCTCTGGCTTGGATGATTTTATTAACCATTGTATCCGTATTGACACTTGTATTACAGAGCGCAGACAAGAGAGAGAAAGATGGGTCGCCTTGAATGGAAGTAGCGTTTTTTCTCCTTCATCTGTTAAGGTTCCCTTAAGCAAGCCTCCCCGGGAAGCAGAGCCTGAGCCGATGCAGATAGATTCCTTACAGAGGCGTCAAAGTAAGGACCTTAAGGAACATAGGCTTCGAGAAGGCTTATGTCTGTACTGTGGTGGTTCGGGCCATTTCCTTATGAACTGTCCTAATCGTCCACTTAGAACCGCTGCTGCAGTTGCTGAATGTGACTTCTCTGACTCTGAGTCAGTTGTTTCAGAGTCAATGTTACCTCTGAATGCTGTCATATCCTCCGTTGTTTCTCACATCGAAAGAAGAGAGAAGGGATCACACTGCCTCCTTCCTATTCAGATCATGATCAACTCTCAGTGGGTCTCCAGTATCGCCATGATAGATTCAGGAGCCAGTGGAAACTTTATTGACTTTTCATTTGCTAAGAAGCATGGAATAAAGTTCCGAAAGAGGGCTTCGCCTGTAGTACTGGAGACACTGGATGGATCTCCACTAGTCTCAGGACCGGTGGATCAAGAGACCATACCCCTGAGGATCCTTTTGAAACCGGATCATCAAGAGACACTTACCTTTATGCTGATCACCTCTCCACATTTTCCTATTATTTTGGGTTTTCCCTGGTTGCAGACGCAGAACCCTGTTATCAACTGGGAGACTAAGGAGATACATTTTCCAGGGAAACACATTCCTAATACTATGGAGACACAAGATCCAGCTCCGGTTATCAGTTTACCTCCTGCTACTATGGAGACACAAGATCCAGCTCCAGTTCTGAGTCTACCTCCTATGTATGAGAACTTTGCCGATGTCTGTGACAAGAGAAAAGCTGATCAACTTCCTCCACATCGTCCGTATGATTGCCCCATAGAGCTTTGGCCTGGTGCAGCTATACCTTTTGGCAGCATTTATCCACTAGCAGGTCCAGAATTGAAGGCTCTCAAAACATACATTGATGAGAATTTGGCCAAAGGTTTCATTCGTCCCTCTTCATCTCCAGCAGGGGCTCCTATATTCTTTGTTAAGAAAAAGGATGGTTCTCTTCGACCCTGCATAGACTATAGAGAACTTAACAAGGTCACAATTAGAAACCGTTATCCTTTGCCATTAATTCCAGAACTGTTGGAGAGAGTACAGCAGGCCAAGATCTTCACAAAATTAGATCTTCGCAGAGCATATAATTTAGTCCGCATCAGGTCTGGGGATGAATGGAAGACCGCCTTCAGATCTCGTTATGGACACTTTGAATACCTGGTCATGCCTTTTGGGCTTTGTAATGCCCCAGCCACCTTCCAACATCTAGTAAATGACATTTTCAGGGATCTGCTGGACCTCTTTGTGGTAATCTATCTGGATGACATTTTGATTTACTCTAATTCTCCCGAAGAACATGTTCAGCATGTGAAGACTGTCTTGGGACGTTTGAGGGAGAATCATCTGTATATAAAGCTTGAAAAATGCGAGTTCCATAGAGCGGAAATTCAGTTTTTGGGGTACATGATTTCACCACAAGGGCTAAGCATGGACTCTAGTAAAATACAGGCAATCCTTGATTGGCCCGTACCCAAGACTGTTAAACAAGTTCAGCGCTTTATCGGATTTGCCAATTTTTATAGGTGATTCATTAAGAATTTTTCGGAAATTGTCTCTCCCATCACTCAACTTACGAAGAAGACAACAGCTTTTACCTGGTCATCCCAGGCACAGGAAGCCTTTGACCGCCTAAAGACTAAGTTTATTACAGCTCCAATCTTAATTCACCCTGATCCTGAACAAGTTTTTATTGTTGAGGTGGACGCTTCTGACTCTGCTATTGGGGCCATCCTCTCACAGAGAACAGGGGAGAAGAGTCTATTACATCCTTGCGCCTACTTTTCTCAACGACTGTTACCTGCAGAGAAAAATTATGATATAGGGAACAAGGAGTTATTGGCTATCATCTCTGCCTTTAAAGAATGGAGGCATCATCTTCAGGGTGCTTCACAACAAATTATCGTTCTTACTGATCATCGTAATCTGGAATTTATGAGATCAGCAAGATGTCTTTCTCCACGACAGGCTCGTTGGAGTTTATTCCTTAATCAATTTTATCATTTCTTATAGGCCAGGCTCCCGAAATGGTAAAGCTGATGCTCTATCTAGAATTTATTATTATTTGGGTTCATGGTCAATGTCTGTATGTTCCTGACGGGGTGAGGGTGAAGATTTTGAAGCTGATGCATGACTCCAAGATGGCAGGTCACAGGGGAATACAGAAGACCCAAGACTTTTTATCTCGTTTTTTCTGGTGGCCTGGCTATCGGAAAGATGTCAAGAGTTATGTTCGCTCCTGTGACGTTTGTGCCAGATGTAAAACGCCACGTTCTGCACCCACAGGACTACTACAACCTCTTCCCATTCCAGCTCGCCCATGGGGGTCCATCTCTATGGACTTCATTGTGGAATTACCAACCTCCAAGGCGAAGAATACGATATTAGTCGTAGTCGATCGTCTGACAAAAGCTGCTCACTTCATTCCCTGTGCGGGTCTACCCTCGGCTAAGGACACGGCTGATTTAGTAATTCAGAATGTCTTTCGTCTGCATGGAGTTCCTGACGAGGTTGTTTCGGACCGAGAAGTCCAATTTACGGCAAGATTTTGGAGGGAGTTTTGTTCTGCATTGGATATCAATGTCTGTTTGTCCTCTGCCTTTCATCCGCAATCGAATGGACAAACAGAACGCACCAATCAGACCTTAGAACAATATCTCCGATGCTATGTCTGTCACCTACAGGATGATTGGGTTGATTTGCTTCCCATGGCAGAATTTTCCTACAACAATTCGCAGAGTGCTTCTACAAGAGTAACTCCTTTCTATGCTAACCTGGGCTATCATCCCAAGATCTTTCCAAGGTTTCCTGTGGATGGTTCTGTGCCAGCAGTTACAGAGAGAATTACCACTTTGCAACAAAATCTCGCAACTATGAAGGAGACGTTGAGCGCAGCTCAGGAAAGTTTTAAGAGAACAGCTGACAGGTTTCGTAAACCAGCCCCAACTTTTAAGGTAGGAGATACAGTCTGGCTATCCACAAGACACCTGAAATTGAAGATCCCCTCATGAAAACTGGGACAGAAATACATTGGTCCTTTTAACCCTTTCATGACCGGGCCTAAAAATGGCCTGAATGTCCAGGCAACTTTTTTAGATTTTGTGTACGTGTTGGTTTAGTGACCCGAATTTTTTTATTTGTTTGACTACCAAAATAATTTTTGTAATTTTTTTTTACTTGACGCTTAGGACTTTTTATTAGAATGTTTTTTTAGAGATTTTTTTTATATTTTAGGTTTCATTTTGAGGCAAACTGCTAATTCTTATTTAAAAAAAAGTACATTTTTTTAATTATAGCTTTTTTTTTCTTAAATATTAAAACTGACACAAAAATTAATTATTTCAATAGGTTCCCTATTTGGTGACGATCGTTTTGATATATAACATGTATATGTTTTATTGAACGGGGCAAATATGGTGACGGTTTCCGTTGGCGACTGCATTTGTAATTTTTTTTTTTACATTTTTTATTTGTATTTTTATTATAATTTTTTTAACTTTATATTAAATTTATTTTGGCACATAATATGTCCCCAGGAGGTCATTAAAAGACCTCTGGAGGACATTGATTTTTTTTTTTTTAATGACTTTTTTTTTTCCCCCCACTATTTCCACTGTAACTGGGGCATCCACAGGAGCCCCAGTTACAGGGGAAAACAGCCCCCTGGGGGCTCATTACACACAGGCAGAGCTGATCAGGGTCTCCTTAGACCCTGCAGCTCTGCTCTTAGACCGAGACACCCGGCGGTCACGTGACCCGCCGGAACTAACACAGGAAGAGGCTCTGCCGCTTCCTGCTCCCTCCGGCATGCCTTCAGGTAAGGCTCTCCTCCGGCACAGGAGAAGGCAGAAGCGGTAATAAACCGCTCCTGTCTTCTCCCCAGGGTCCCCGCTCTGTCTGTGAGCCGGGACCCGACCTGCTCCTGCTAGATTGCAGGAGCAGGAGCTTTAATCTCAGCGCTGATCAGCGCTGGGATTAAAGCGTTGCCTGCACGTGTATATACGTGCTATCTGCACGGGGCATGTGCAGATAGGACGTATATAGCCGTATGGCAGTCGGGAAGGGGTTAAGATTAGCAGACTGGTGAATCCAGTAACTTGTCGATTGGACCTTCCAAAGACCATGAGAATCCATTCTGTCTTTCATGTCTCCTTACTGAAAGCTGTAGTTCCCAATCCTTTTCCTGGACGTTCATCTCCTCCTCCTGGTTCTGTCATAGTGGATGATCAAGAGTAGAGATGAGCGAGTAGTGTTCGATCGAGCCGGTATTCGATCGAATACTACGCTATTCGGCATACTCGATTCCAATCGAGTATAACGGCGATGGCGCACTTAGAATTCGTTTCCCCTCCCACCTTCCCTGGCGCTCTTTTTCCACCAATCAACATGCAGGGGGGGTATGACAGGCCCGCGGAGCACGCTGGCAGCGCGAAAACAGCGTCTACATGGATTGGCTGGAAAAACCATGTGACCTCGAATATTAAAAACTCAGCTCTTCCTGCTCGTTCACATATGCTGCGTGAACTTAGTCAGGGACAGAGGCTGGAGAAGGGACAGATAGGTTTTAGCTGTTGGACAGGCAGGAGCGTGATTAAAAGCCCTTATCAGGGCTAGTATAGTGCAGTACAGTGATAGCTTTACTACAATATACAGTCTGCAGAGAACGGTTGCTGTATTCAGGGATAGCTGCTGGAGTAGGGACAGAGAGAGGCATTAGTGGTGTATTAGGTGCTCTGCTACATACAAAACTATATTTGGCACTACTGTTCTGCGTTCTTTTTGGCTGCAAAACCCTGTTATATACCTAGTGTGTATATGCACCATCTGATCTGGCAGTATACGGCTGTGAATTTTATTTTATTTTTTAAATACAGTTTATTTGGCTCTAGTGTTCTGGGTTCTGTGTGCCTGCAATAACCTTTTTGGATACCAGGTGTACCTAGAAATATATAAAAAAAAAAAAGCCTTTTCATTGGCACCTGTACTTTGCGTTCTCTTGCAAAATAATTGTATATACGTAGTCTTCATACACACCGTCTGATCTGTTAGTACACGGCTGTGTACCTAGAAATATATAAAAAAAAAGCCTTTTCATTGGCACCTGTACTTTGAGTTCTCTTGCAAAATAATTGTACATACGTAGTGTTCATACACACCGTCTGATCTGTTAGTACACGGCTGTGTACCTAGAAATATATTTTAAAAAAAAAGCCTTTTCATTGGCACCTGTACTTTGCGTTCTCTTGCAAAATAATTGTATATACGTAGTGTTCATACACACCGTCTGATCTGTTAGTACACGGCTGTGTACCTAGAAATATATTTTAAAAAAAACCCTTTTCATTGGCACCTGTACTTTGCGTTCTCTTGCAAAATAATTGTATATACGTAGTGTTCATACACACCGTCTGATCTGTTAGTACACGGCTGTGTACCTAGAAATATATTTAAAAAAAAAGCCTTTTCATTGGCACCTGTACTTTGCGGTCTCTTGCAAAATAATTGTATATACGTAGTGTTCATACACACCGTCTGATCTGTTTGTACACGGCTGTGTACCTAGAAATATAAAAAAAAAAAGCCTTTTCATTGGCACCTGTACTTTGCGTTCTCTTGCAAAATAATTGTATATACGTAGTGTTCATACACACCGTCTGATCTGTTTGTACACGGCTGTGTACCTAGAAATATAAAAAAAAAAAGCCTTTTCATTGGCACCTGTACTTTGCGTTCTCTTGCAAAATAATTGTATATACGTAGTGTTCATACACACCGTCTGAACTGTTAGTACACGGCTGTGAAGGCAAAATATTGTAACAAAAAAAAAATAAAATGCGGAGGGGGGCTAGCGGAATCGGACGTGGATGAGGACGGGGGCGCGGAAATGCTGTTGGTGGCCTTGTTGAAGCCAGTGGGGATACAATGCGTGCTGGTGAGGGTCAGCCAGGATCCCACTCATCCAGAATCCCTGCCTTTATGGGACAGTTAAGCAGGGGGCGGGTTACACCGCTGTTGAGGCCTGAGCAGGTTGAACAGGTGGTGCAATGGATAGCCGATAGCGCTTCCACACAGTTGTCCACCAGCCAGTCATCCACACAGTCTCACTCTGACCCTCCTTCCTCCACACCTGGCCAACAGAGTCATCCCACCATTGACCCCTCCCAGGAGCTCTTTTCGGGTCCTTTTTCAGATGTGCCGGAAGAATCCCAGGAGCTAGCACAGGAAGTTGTTTGTAGTGATGCCCAACCACTTGAGTATTCGCCATCTCCTGCTGATGTGGACCCTGAACCAGCATCTGTTATCATGAGCGATGATGATGATGAGACGCAGTTGCCATCAAGGGAGGCTGTTGGAATGTCCAGTGGGCAGGAGGAGGAGCAGAGTGAGGAAGTGGAAGAGGAGGTGGTGGATGACGAAATGACCGACCCCACTTGGCCAGGGGTGATGTCCAGCGGGGAAAGCAGTGGAGAGGTGGTGGTCTGCGCAGCACCGAAAAAGGCAGCAAGAGGCAGAGGGATGTCCAGAGGCAGAGGGATGTCCACAGGCAGAGGGATGTCCACAGGCAGAGGGATGTCCACAGGCAGGATGTCCAGGCAGGACAGTCCAGACAGAGAAGTGAGGCCACAGCCAGCAGGGCCGAAGCTGTTCCCGGCAGCGGGCAGTCGCGCGAAGCTCCCCCATCGAGGCCTCGTACTTCTGTGGTGTGGAGATTTTTTAATGTTTGTGCGGATGACAAACTGAGCGCGGTTTGCACACTCTGCCACTCAAAACTGAGTAGGGGCTCTGAGAAGAGCAATCTGACCACCTCAGGCATGCGGCGTCACTTGGAAGTCAAGCACTGGGCTGAGTGGGAGAGAGCAAACGCAATACAACCTGCGCCCGGTCTTGCTGCCACTGCCTCTTCCCCTTTGTTGTGTGCTGCCACTGCGGTCCAGACCTCCAGCCAGGACACCTCCACATCTGCCTCTGCCTCGGCTACTTTGGGGCCTTCTCCTTTAGCCTCCCCTTCCCCCGCCTCTTCGCCTGCACCTTCACACTCCTCGTCCCAACAACTGTCCATCTCGCAGGCGTTCGACCGCAGGCGGAAGTACGCCTCGAGTCACCCCCAAGCCCAAGCCTTAAACTGCCACATCTCCAAACTGCTGGCCCTGGAGATGTTGCCGTTTAGGCTTGTGGAGACGCAGGCCTTCCGCGACCTGATGGCGGCTGCCGCACCTCGCTATTCCGTCCCCAGCCGCCACTACTTTTCCCGGAGTGCCGTCCCCGCCCTGCACCAGCACGTGTCGCGTAACATCAGGCGGGCCCTGAGGTACGCAGTCAGCGCAAAGGTCCACTTGACGTGGACAAGCGCTTGCGGCCAGGGACGATACATCTCTTTGACGGCACACTGGGTGAATGTAGTGGAAGCGGGGACGGGGTCGCAAACAGAGACGGCCTACCTACCACCCCCGCCCAAGATTGCCAGCACAGGTTCTGATAAACCCCCCTCCTCCTCCTCCTCCTCCTCCTCTGCCTTAACATCGCCCTCAGCCGCTAGCTGGAAGCGTTGCAGCACTGGCGCGGGGAGACGTCAGCAGGCGGTGCTTAAGCTCATCAGCTTGGGCGACAGGAAGCACAGCGCCCCAGAGGTGAGGGACGCCATATTGCAGCAGACGGAGATGTGGCTGTCGCCGCTGCAGCTAGGACCAGGCATGGTCGTGTGCGATAACGGCCGTAACCTGGTGGCGGCTCTGGAGCTTGCCGAACTCAATCACGTACCATGCCTGGCCCACGTTTTTAATCTGGTAGTCCAAAAATTTCTAAAGACTTACCCCAACCTGGCAGAGCTACTGGTGAAAGTGCGGCGCTTGTGCGCTCACTTTCGGAAGTCAACTGTAGCTGCTGCTAGCTTAAAAAAACTCCAGCAACGCCTCCATTTGCCTGAACATCGGCTGTTGTGCGACCTGCCGACTCGCTGGAATTCCACCTATTCCATGTTGGCCAGGGTGTGTGAGCAGCAGAGAGCATTGATGGAGTATCAGATTATGAATCCACGCGTGCCTCCAACTCAGCTCCCTCAGTTTGCCAACCACGAGTGGCCATGGATGGCAGACATATGCGATGTACTGCGTATCTTTGAGGAGTCCACCAAGAAGGTCAGCAGCGAGGACGCTATAGTGAGCGTAACCATCCCGCTCCTATGCGTCCTTAAAGAATCACTCATCGCAATAAGGGAGAACGCATTGCACGCAGAGGAGACGGGGGTAGGAGGAGACGCAACGGAGCTACACAGTCAGACCACACTTTTGTCTGCTTCACGGTGGCAGTTGCAGGAGGAGGAGGAGGATGAGGAGGACGACGTGGAGGTGGCTGTGGAAGAGGAGGAGGATGCTGGCGGCGAGGGTAGCAGTCAGGCTGTGTGCGTCCCATTGGTTCAGCGCGGATGGGGCGGAGAGGAGGGAGGAAGAGGAGGAAATGGCAAGTGATCCTTCTGGTGGGGGCAGTGAGGTCATGCCTATTCAGAGTCTGGCACACATGGCTGACTTCATGCTGGGCTGCTTTTCCCGGGACACACGTGTTGTCCGGATAGTGGAGAACAAACTGTACTGGGTCTTCGCAATCCTGGACCCCCGGTATAAAGATAACGTCTCCTCTTTTATTCCGGTAGAGGAGAGGACGAATCGATTGCTGGAATACCAGAGGGAACTCGTGCAGAACATGATGGAGATTTTCCCACCCACCATCGCTGGCGGCAGAGAGGAGAGGGTCTCCCAGAGTCCCTCAACATCGATCAGGCCCACAGCCACCAGGGGAACACTCTCCAAGGTGTGGGACACGTTCATGGCACCCCCTCGTGCAACTTCCATCACTGCGGGGCCCGCTATCAGCAGGAGGGACAAGTATCGGCGGATGTTGCGGGAGTACCTGGCAGACCGTACCCCTGTCCTCCCCGATCCCTCGGCGTCCTACACTTACTGGGTCTCCAAGTTGGACACGTGGCTGGAACTGTCCCTGTACGCCTTGGAGGTGCTTGCCTGCCCTGCCGCCAGCGTGCTATCAGAAAGGGTGTTCAGCGCAGCCGGGGGCATTATAACCGATAAGCGCAGCCGCCTGTCAACCGACAGTGCCGACAGGCTGACGCTAATCAAAATGAACAGCAAGTGGATTGACCCGGACTTTGCTTCTCCAACAGTGGAAAGCAGCCAAAAGTGAAGTGCCATCTGTATGAAGTGCCATTTCCTCCTCCACCTCCTCCTCCTTAACCGCCGAAGAATTGCTCCGTAAATAAAAAAATTTATATATTTATGGCTCACCTCTTGGGCCTCCACATAATTTTTAAGAGGTCTCACCTCTTGGGCCTCCACACAATTTTTAAGACGTCTCACCTCTTGGGCCTACAAACAATTTTTATTATGGCTCACCTTTTGGGCCTTAATACAATTTTTAAGAGGTCTCACCTCTTTGGCCTCCACATAATTTTTTCGAGGGCTCACCTCTTGGGCCTCCATATAATTTTTTCGAGGGCTCACCTCAAGCTAACTTTGCGCACTCATTAAAATATTTTCACAACAAGGACCTAAGAGCCCTCTATGGGAGAGCTTTGTGTGGGGGCCTGTTATAGGGAAGAGATGCGGCCCTGCGGGCTCTAGCCTGCCTTCTCCATGAGCCTCTGGCCAGCCCACGGCCTCTTCCTGCCTTTTGCGGTCCTACGCATCCCTCAACATCCCCACTGCTTTACCTGCTAGACATGACACTGGGCCAGGTCGGGTCACTGACATCTCAAGCGCCAACAATTTGGGCATTTTAAGGCTTCTGCATGTGTTTGAGTTGTTTTTACATTTTAAAGAAGACATGTCTGACCACATCTCACACACACACACAATGACAATTAGGGGTGGGGTCTATTTGCTTTCCCCTTTGCCTATGCCATCTGTGGTTGTCATAGGCAACGTGATTTTAAGGGGTGCAGAATTTTATCTTCTTTTTTGTCTAGTTTGGCTTGGGGTCCATGGCAATGTAGAGGAAAGAAGGTTTCCTTGTATGGTCTCACTTTACAGAGAGGTTACATTGTCTTTGGAGTGTATTGTTGAGAGGCTGTGATAGTGGCGTAATAGTGCGACTTGGGCGCGTTATATGCACCCAGACATGCTTCCCCTGCTGTCCTAGTTGCATTCCAGCAGTGTTGGCATCCTTTTCTGAGGTTTCAGGGTGGACTTGGTGACCTCCAAGTGGTCGAATTGAGATTTCCAAGTGACGAGCATTTTTTTCCCATAGACTTTAATGGGATTCGATATTCGGTCGAATAGTCGAATTTCGCGGTCTATTCGAATCGAATTTCGAACTTTCGAATATTTCACTACTCGCTCATCTCTAATCAAGAGCAGTTTGTCGTTGAGAAGATTTTGGATTCTAGGATTTATAGGGGTCGGTTGCAATATCTTATCAAGTGGCAGGGCTATCCTCCAGAAGAGAATTCCTGGGAACCCTTGGACAACATCAATGCCCCTCGATTAATTAATCAATTTCATCGTAAATATCCTGAGAAGCCTGGTCGGGGATCGTCCGGAGGCCGTTCCTGAGGTGGGAGTAATGTCAGGATATTGTTCTAACTAACTCTTTGTTTTGCCAGTATTGGTCCCTATAGCAAGATGGCGTTTTTTGTGTTTCCTGTCTGTGGCCATCTTGGTTCCTGTTTGATTGGATTATTTAAACTCCTGCACCTGATTACTCTTTGCCTGAGTATTGTTGAAGCCAGCTTCTGCCAGTCCTCAAGCCAGAATCAATGGTTGATGCTGCATTTCTGCTGTACAACTAGTTTCATCTGCTTCTACTGAACTACAAGTCTCCGCTCTTCCCGCTGCACTACAAGTCTCAGCTCTTCCCGCTGCACTACAAGTCTCAGCTGTTCCCACTGCACTACAAGTCTCCGCTGTTCCCGCTGCTCTACAAGTCTCCGCTGTTCCCGTAGCACTACAAGTCTCAGCTGTTCCCGTAGCACTACAAGTCTCAGCTGTTCCCGTAGCACTACAAGTCCCAGCTGTTCCCGTTGCATTACAGGTCCCAGCAACTTCCTGTGTTACTCTTGCCCCAAGCCATTGTTCTCTGGAAGCCCGGTACAGAACCTGACAGGATAGGTCATCTGATATTGGTGACCTATCCTGAGGATAAGTCATCAATAAATATAACTTGGATAACCTCTTAATGACCGGGTGATTTTCCCATTTTTTACTTTAGCCTTCTCAAAGCCATAACTTTTTTACTTTTCCATTCCTTATGAGGGCTTTTTTTTTGTGGGACAAGTTGTACTTTCTAATAAAACCAGTTACTGTTGCATACAACGTAGTGGCAAGTGGGAAAAAAATTCCAAATGGGGTGGAATTATTAAAAAAAACCACAATTCTGCCAGGTCAGTACAATTACGGTGATGACACATTTATATAGTTTTTCTTGTATTTTAATACTGAAATAAAATTAAAACCTTAAAAAACAATTTTTTTCTTTGCTTCACCATATTCTTAACTCCATAACTTTTTTTTTATGTGTATGGAGCTATGTGGTGGCTGATTTCTTGTGGGGCGATCTGTACTTTTCATTGATACCATTTTGGGGTGTGTATGACTTTTTGATCACTTTTTATTAAAATAATTTGTTGTGGGAGTTGAAGCGAAAAAATGGTGAATAATTTAGAGTTTTTTTGATTTGCCATATGGGATTACTACTTTTATATTTTAAAAGTATGGGTGTTTTTGCACACGTTGATACCCATTATGTTTATTTTTTTCAACTGTTTTTGGGGAAAGATGGATGATT
Source organism: Rhinella marina (assembly GCA_900303285.1). Lineage (NCBI taxonomy): Eukaryota > Metazoa > Chordata > Amphibia > Anura > Bufonidae > Rhinella > Rhinella marina. The sequence continues at coordinate 51,006 of ONZH01009976.1, read as the reverse complement.
TACATTTTTATATTTTTTAAATATTTTTAAAAACTTTCTTTTTTTTACACTTTTCAAAAGTTCCCTTATGGAACTAGGGGATTGGAGTCTATGAGAATTACACTACGTTCCTATGGAGCCCCGCCATAGGAACTTATGTGTGGCAGCCTCGGATAATTAAGGAGGACCGAGGCTGCGGCACACACCATTCGACTCCCCCATTCATTGCTAAGCTAAGCTGATGCACGTCTGGGAGCTCGCTCTCTGTTTTTTTTTACCTCACAGATGCTGTAGTCACATTTGGCAATGGCATTGGAGGGGTTAAATGTGTGTGATCAACATTATTGTTGATAACATACATTAGCCCCGGGTACCTACTGTTAAAAACAGCAGGCACTCAGCGGCTAGGACATCCGCTGCACTTGCAAGTGGGCTCCATCTTTATAGTCCCCACCCGTAGATATGCCTAAGGTGGTCGGGAACAGGTTAAATGTAGGAATACCCATGTATAAGTCTCTTTGTGTTTATTATAAGCAGTTAAAATATTATATTTATAATTCCAATATACGATGTATGACTGTTAGAAATGATAAAAAGTATATTGTCCACTTCCTCTGGGACCATGGTGAATCCAGGGACTTAATAGAAGTTAGCATCCATGCCAAAAGAAAAACAAGCAGACATGATGTGGATAGCATGCTTTAGCAAAGACCTTTGGTTGCACAATGGCACAATAACAGTGCCAAACCATCATGTCAACTCCCAGTGTCAACTACTAAAGATAAGCAAAATTTTCAAAAATTCGCTTAGGCTGCTTCACTGAATTTTTAAATCCGAATTAATTTATCACAAAGCACATTAAATCAGCCCAATCCCAGTCTGCAGTTAAACTTTAGGAAGAATGTATCCTGGTGTACATCACTGTGCAGTGCTGCAACATGCATAGCTAGTCCTTTCTGGTAGTGAAAGAGTTACTGTGCGTCTGAATTACAGGCAGGTCACATATGGATGCGCGCATCATTGTGCAGACCACCAACATTCCTAGCTAGCTAAACCTGAAGAAAAGCATACAGTAGCCTTAAGTAAAGCAAACAAAATAAATAAATAAATAAATGCTGTGCGCTCCTGCAAGTGTCCCAATGACTCTTTAGTGGCACAAAATAGGGACATGGAGGCAGCACCAATAACTAATGGAAAAAAAAGGTTCTTTTAATCCATGCTATGGCAGTGCAAACACGTGTTTGAATCTCTTCTGTTAGATGTAGAATGACTGTCGACATGGACTTAACCATGCAGTGGCCCAAAATTCAAGTAGTGGCCCCATGACAGGGTGTCAGCAGGAAGGCTGTGTTCAAATCACTGTTTATTCTTCCGTTCTTCAGGAGAACAGTCCACAAAAAAGCAATCCTGTACTTTGAGCATCTGCCTTCATAACATCAGTATTTGGTCAGCATTGGTAAGGCAAAAACAGTAGTGGGTCCAAAACAGAGACAACGTGATAGAAATATTTGCATGTTTTTTGTGTTTTGGACCGACACCTGCTTTTGTCTTCCAAATCTTGATCAAATTCTGATGCAAAATGCTGACTGTGTAAGAGAGGCCTCATGCTCAATTTGCATGAGTTTTGGCCATTTGCCTCTGAAATAAGCTTTATTCATGCAGGACTTTAATGGTCTCTATCACACGGTCAGTATTTGGTCATTTTTCTGCATCAGCATTTGATCAGTATAGGTAAGGCAAAAACAGGAGTGGGTACAAAAGAGTGATAACATGAGATGGAAATATTATTAAGTACTCCTCTTTTTGACTTCCAAATCATGATCAAATCCTAATGCTAAATACTGACCTTGTGAGAGAGGCCTCATGCTCAATTTGCATGCGTTTTGGCCATTTGCCTCTGAAATTGTCTTTATTCAGATGGAAAAGAAATACTACATGTAGGACTTTAATGGCCGATGAATGTAATGGTGTGGCACTCGTGTCCAGAGTGGTGTGAGTGCTTTCAGTTGTGGCTTCCCAGCCTCAATGGTATACAGTGTATACCTTTCTACAGCCCAGTACTCAGCTGATTCTTTGCTCTCTTATGGCAACTCGTGTTTGAAAAAGATCTGTTGACCGAAACGGCACATGTATTTAATGGAGTTGCCCGATATAATATGCAAATAAAGATTTAATTTTGCATCAAATTTGGAGTGCTCGACTTTAATGGCCTCTATCACACCATCAGAAGTCTTAATCCTATCACATGGTCAGAGGTCTTCTGGATGCTCAAACGACAGGACCTCCTTTTTTAGTTTTTTTATGTTATTCTGATGGATCAGAACAACAGAAAAATAAACAGTTATGTCAACATTGCCAAAATGGACACTAGTGGCACTGTAACAGACTGGTGAGAGTGGCAACAGCATGAAGAGATGCATCAGACCTCTCCTTCAAGTTTGTGCTGGCCTGTAGCTGCTGACTGACCTCACTAAGCTCGTCCTTGCTGAAAAGCATAGCCGACCCGGCAGCATGCATAACTTTGGTTGTTTGGTTGTTTCTGGGCCATAACAACTAACTGTGGTATCAGAGGAACCCACCCATTCCTTGCTGTGTGTATCTGTTGTCACCTGAGATGATGTTGAAGAGCGAGTCAACCATTCTAGTAGAACTGCATTGTTGATCAAAACACGACCACTGGATGACAGTGGCAGCTCTGGCCTGTTGTTGTGGCTGCTGCAACCACCATCCCTTCTTCTGCTGCTACTTGTGCCGGCCACAGAAACATTTTTGCCACTGCCCGTTCCTTTTAAGGGCCCAGGCAACTGTCTGTTGGGCATAGCGTACAATAAATGAATCAGTAATGTAACAGATAAAGTATGAATGGCGCAGAAGATATACTAGAAAAAGGTGCTATATATTACACTGCCTGTTGACAATGAGTTTCATGCACATTACATAGTAACATAGTTTGTAAGGCCGAAAAAAGACATCTGTTCATCCAGTTCAGCCTGTTTTCCTACAAGTTGATCCAGGGGAAGGCAAAAAAAAAAACCCTGTGAGGTAGAAGCCAATTTTCCTCACTTTAGGGGGAAAAATTCCTTCCCGACTCCAGTCAGGCAATCAGAATAACTCCCTGGATCAACGACCCCTCTCTAGTAACTATAACCTGTAATATTATTACCCTCCAGAAATACATCCAGGCCCTTCTTGAACTCTTAGTGAACTTACCATCACCACCTCCTCAGGCAGAGAGTTCCATAGTCTCACTGCTCTTACCGTAAAGAATCCTCTTCTATGTTTATGTACAAACCTTCTTTCCTCCAGACGCAGAGGATGTCCCCTCGTCACAGTCACAGTCCTGGGCATAAATAGATGATGGGAGAGATCTCTGTACTGACCTCTGATATATTTATACATAGTTATTAGATCTCCCCTCAGTCGTCTTTTTTCTAAAGTGAATAACCCTAATTTTGATAATCTTTCTGGGTACTGTAGTCCACCCATTCCAGTTATTACTTTAGTTGCCCTCCTCTGAACCCTCTCCAGCTCTGCTATGTCTGCCTTGTTCACAGGAGCCCAGAACTGTACACAGTACTCCATATGTGGTCTGACTAGTGATTTGTTAAGTGGCAGGACTATGTTCTCATCACGGGCATCTATGCCTCTTTTGATGCAACCCATTATCTTATTGGCCTTGGCAGCAGCTGTCTGACACTGGTTTCTGCAGCTTAGTTTGCTGTTCACTAAAATTCCTAGGTCCTTTTCCATGTCAGAGTTACCCAATGCTTTACCATTTAGTATGTACTGGTGACTTGCATTATTCCTTCCCATATGCATAACCTTACATTTGTCAGTGTTAAACCTCATCTGCCACTTTTCTGCCCAAGCCTCCAGTCTATCCAGATCCTGCTGTAGCAGTGCACTGTCCTCTTTCTGTGTTAATTACTTTACACAGTTTAGTGTCATCTGCAAAAATTGATATTTTACTGTGCAAGCTTTCTACAAGATCATTAATAAATATATTGAAGAGAATAGGACCCAATACAGACCCCTGTGGTACTCCACTAGTGACAGTGACTCAATCTGAGTATGTACCGTTAATAACCACCCTCTGTTTTCTATCACTAAGCCAGTTACTTACCCACATACAGACATTTTCTCCCAGGCGAAGCATTCTCATTTTGTATACTAACCTTTTATGTGGTACAGTGTCAAATGCTTTGGAGAAGTCCAAATATACGACATCCATTGAGTCGCCGCGGTCAAGTCTAGAACTTACCTCCTCATAGAAACTGATTAAATTGGTTTGACATGACCGATCCCTCATGAAGCCATGCTGATATGGAGTTATTTGCTTATTTTCATTGAGGTACTCCAAGATAGCATCTCTCAGAAAACCTTCAAACAGTTTACCCACAACAGACGTTAAACTTACCGGCCTATAGTTTCCAGGCTCTGTTTTTGGACCCTTTTTGAATATTGGCACCACATTTGCTATGCGCCAATCCTGTGGAACACTCCCCGTCAGTATAGAGTCCTTAAATATCAGAAATAAGGGTCTGTCGATGACATTACTTAATTCTCTTAGGATACAGGGGTGTATGCCATCCGGTCCTGGTGATTTGTCTATTTTAATATTTTTAAGACGTTGCTGCACCTCTTCCTGGGTCAGAGAGGACACTTTTAAAGGGGAATTTACTTTTATACTCTGCATTTCATCTGACATTTTATTTTCCTCAGTGAATACAGTGGAGAAAAAGTTATTTAGCAGCTTCGCTTTCTCCTCATCGCTCTCTGCTACTCCCCCCTCATTACTCTGTAAGGGGCCGACACCTTCAGGTTTATACTTTTTAGTATTTATATAATTGAAGAACATTTTAGGGTTAGTTTTACTCTCTTTGGCGATTAATCTCTCGGTCTCTAGTTTGGCTGCTTTTATTTGTCTTTTACATATTCTATTTTTTTCCTTATAGTTTTTCAATGCTTCCTCACTCCCCTCCTGTTTTAGTGATTTAAATGCTTTCTTTTTGTCATTTATTGCTTTCTTTACAGTTCTATTTATCCACATTGTTTTTTTCTTGTTTCTTATTATTTTATTCCTATATGGTATGTACCTCTGACAATTAGATATTAGGATGCTTTTAAAAATATCCCATTTTGTGGCTGTATTTTTATTTTTGAGGACTTTGTCCCAGTTAGTTAGGCCTATGGCCTCTCTTAGTTGGCTAAATTTTGCTTTTTTGAAGTTTGGTATTTTTGTTCCTCCCTGAAGAAACGCTCTTTTGAATGACAATTGGAAGGTTATTATGTTATGGTCACTGTTTCCCAAGTGTCCCCCAACCTGCACACCTGTTGTTCTGTCAGGTCTATTGGTTAATACTAAGTCCAGTATGGCCGTCCCTCTAGTGGGGTCCTGAACCAGTTGGGAAAGGTAATTGTCTTTGGTTATTTCCAAGAACCTGTTTCCTTTATGAGATGTACAGGTTTCAGTATCCCAGTCTATATCTGGGTAGTTGAAGTCCCCCATAATAACGACCTCATTATGATTTGCCGCCTCGTCTATTTCATTTAGAAGTAGATTTTCTGTGGTCTCTGATATATTGGGTGGTTTATAATAAACCCCTATTAGTATTTTATTGTTGTTTTTGGCTCCATTTATTTCTACCCACAGTGACTCCACATCTTCATGTCCCTCATTTATATCTTCCTGGAGTGTGGGCTTTAGGCATGACTTTACATAAAGGCAGACCCCTCCCCCTCTCCGGTTTTGACGATCCTTTCTAAAAAGATTGTAACCCTGTACGTTAACTGCCCAGTCATAGCTATCATCCAGCCATGTCTCAGTTACTCCCACTATGTCATAGTCCTCCTCACACATCACTAATTCCAGTTCACCAGTTTTATTAGCTAGGCTTCTGGCATTAGTGTACAAACAATTAAGAGGTTGGTGTATATTTCTTACCCTACACCTTACATCTACATATAACTGAACAGATTAATTATTAATGGCGCAGCAGATGAATTAGGTACACATGCCTATATATTAGACTGGCTGTTGAGGCTAAGTCTGATGCACAGTCTATGTATAACAGAACAGATTAAGAATGAATGGCACAGCAGTGGAACAAGATGCACACTACACTGTCTCTGCAGTTTCCCTATGCTCTCCCTACAGTGTCTTGAAACTCTCCCCAAGATCTCCCTACACAGTCCCTATCACATATTCTACAATTAAAAGATTGCTAAACACTGTCTCTAGCACTTGCTACATCTCTCCCTGTGCTCAGTTCACAGTAAAATGGCAGAGACCAGGTGGAATTAAGCTTTTTATAGGGCTGTGACATCACAGGGGATGGCTATCTGCTGATTGGCTGGCTTCAGGGAATCATGGGTGATCTCGCGTTCTTGGTCTTTGACTTTTACTTTGTAACATGTGTAGCGGCCATTTTAAGGTAAAACCGATTCATTACCATGAAGCGTGATGAAATTTGTATTTGTGGTGAATTGAACTTTTTTTCTGAAATTCGGATCGAATTCAATTTGTTTAACTTCGATTTGCTGAATGCTATCAACTACATTACTCCTGTAATAAAATGGGGTACGAACTACTCTACTAATATAAAGCATGCAACTTTACATATTCTTATAACTAGATTACTGTATAACTATACATTCAATACAGAGAACCTGGAGAGTCTTTTAATAAAGATAAGGGACAGTGTGAGCCCCATGTTATAATACAGGATGCATAGGTAAGTATAACCAATGGCTGTAAAACATCAAGCCATTACAGTAAATAATAAAGTGTCCCTACTAAAAAAGACATGTTTGTTGTGGGGGGAGGGAGATAAATAATTTTAAATATTAGAGGTATAGCCAACCCAAAACATACCATTCAAGGTAATAAGCAAGGGAAAAATGAGACAGAAATGCCATATTCTGCGATTGCTTTATAAACGTAGACTTAAGAGTCTTCTTATATGTTAGCTCTTACATATTTCTATTTTTAGAAAAACAAAGGCTTGGGATAAGGTAATACTGTTATTATGTTTTTTAGATAATACTTTTTTTGCCATTCTGACATACAATTTTCAGTATTTAGTATTTAAAATAGGGCCAATGTTTTTCTTTCTATACTCACATTACCTGGTTTTCACATCTGCAGAAGTAATTTTGGGCATTAAAAATAGCAATCTACAGCAGTAGTGATTTTTCGGGAACTCATTAACTAGGATATTCAACTGCTAGTTTCCTGAATATTTTCATGAAGAAGTGTACAGCAGTGGAGCATTAACCCCTTCACGCTATTTGACGTGTATACTCATCATGGAGCACTGCTATTCAGTGCTCCATGACAAGTATACACGTCATGGCATTAAACTGTCACCATGTCTGCATTATTATTTTCAAAACACCCCCCGCCCCCCCCCGTTCCAGGATGGCCGGTGGTCCCCGCTCCCTCGCAATCAGGATGGCCTTTCCGCTGTATGGAAAGGGTTAACAGGGAGGGAGCTGATCAGGCTTACTATAATTGAAAATACACTGCAGTACACTATACAGTGTACTGCAGTGTATTATAGAGCCACCAGACCCACTGGATCTTAAAGAACCAAGTGGGTCGGAGTCAAAAAAGTGTAAAAAAAAATTAAAACGTTTTTAAAAAGTTTTTTTTTAAAAAATCCCTTTTTCCCCATATACGCACATTTTTATTTGGTTAAAAATGAAGAAAATAAAACACCTTAAACATATTAGGTATCTCCGCATCCGTAACAACCAGCACTATAAAAATATCACATGACCCAACCCCTCAGGTGAACACCGTAAAAAAATAAAAATAAAAACATTGTCAAAAAAGCTATTTTTTTGTCACCTACCATCACAAAAAGTACAACACCAAGCCATCAAAAGGTCTCAAATGAGCCCTCACTTGAGACAATCGCAAAAAAAAAAAAAAAAAAAAAAAACTACAGCTCTCAAACTACGGAGATGCTAAAACATGATTTTTTTGTTTCAAAAAGGATATTATTGTGTAAGACTTAAATAAATAAAAATAAGTGTACATGTTAGGTATCGCCGCGTCTGAAAAAACCTGCTCTAAAAAAAAAAATCTCACATGACCTAACCCCTCAGGTGAACGCAGTAAAAATGAATAAATAAAAACTGTGACAAAATTACCAATTTTTGGGTCACCTTGCCCCAAAAAGTGTAATAATGAATGATCAAAAAAACACATGTACCCAAAAATGGTACCAATAAAAATGTCAACTCTTCCTGCAAAAAATGAGCCCTTACACATGACGATCGGCAGAAAAATAAAAAAGATATGGCATTCAGAAAATGGAGACACAAAAACATATTTCTTTTCAAAAATGCTTTATTATGTAAAACCGAAACAAACAAAGTAGACATATTTGAGATCATTGCGTCCGTAACAATCTGCTCTATAAAGCACATGATCTAACCTGTCAGATGAACACTGTAAAAAACAAACAAAAAAAAAACTGCCAGAACAGCCATTTCTGGTTACCTTGCCTCACAAAAAGCATAATATAAAGCGATCACAAATCATATGTACCCCAAAATAGCATCAATAACACTGTCACCTTATCCCTTAGTTTCCAAAATAGGGGCACTTTTTGGTTGTTTCTACCGTAGGGGGTGCATCAAGGGGGCTTCAAATGGGACATGGTGTCTAAAAACCAGTTGAGCAAAATTTGCCCTCCAAAAACCATCTGGCGCATCTTTTCTTCTGCGCCCTGCTGTGAGCGCATACAGTAGTTTATGACCACATGTGGGGTATTTCTGTAAATTGCAGAATCTGGGTAATAGTTTTTGAGTTTAGTTTGGCTATTAAATTAATTTTTACAGAAAAAAAATGGATTAAAATGGAAAATCTGCCAAAAAAGTGAAATTTAGAAATGTCATCTCCACTTTGCTTTAAATCTTTTGGAATACATAAAGGGTTAACAAAGTTTGTAAAATCAATTTTGAAAACCTGAGGGGTGTAGTTTCTAAAATGGGGTCATTTATGTTGGTTTCTATTATGTAAGCCCCACAAAGTGACTTCAGAACTGAACTGGTCGTTAAAAAAATGGCTTTGGAAAATTTCTTTAAAATTTTAAGAATTGCTTCTAAAATTCTAAGCCTTCTAACGTCCCCAAAAAAATAAAATTACATCTACAAAATGATGGCAAGATAAAATAGACATATGGGAAATGTAAAGTAATAACTATTTTGTGAGGATTCACTATCTTCCTTAAAAGAAGAGAAATTCAGATTTTGAAAATTACACATTTTTCAAAATTTTCTGTATATTTAGGATTTTTTTTTATAAATAAAGGTGATTTATATTGACTCAAAATTACCACTGTCATGAAGTACAATATGTCACGAGAAAACAATCTCAGAATGGCTTGGATAAGTAAAAGTGTTCCAAAGGTATTACCACATAAAGTGACACATGACAGATTTCCAAAATTTGTCCTGGTCCTTAAGGTGAAAAATGGCTATGTCATGAAAGGGTTAGTATTTGTATAGTCATCAGCATTGGCCAGTTGTAAAAGGTGAATAAAGTTTTAAAGCCGTATTCTGGTTTTAATGATTACATTTATTTCTTTAGACAATAGGTTGCATTTGTTTCTTTAGAGACAATAGGTTTGCTTGCAAACTTCATGTCTGTCAGCGTAGAAGCAGATCTCTGTACTGCTTGTTTTTATACTAAACTTTATTAACTACATGCCAACATCACTTACAGACAGGTAGCCATTTTACAAATCACTACAGACAGGCACACAATGATGTAGTTACTATAATAACCACAATAAATCATGATTTCATCACTAGTCCTATTTACTTATCATGAATTATGAAAGTATGCTGACCCAGCACATGTATGTCATGTAACACTGCTTACTGACTGTCCGGGTGTAAAGAGTGTCACACGACTAATGTCATGTTTAAGTTAGGCCATGGATGCATGTGGAACCAAACACCCCCTGATTATATGGAAGCCAAGGTTGGCACATAACGGGTAGGAAATAGTGTTGGGTTCCTGTTCTATAGAGATCACCTGGATGATTTGGTGAACGGGCCCAGATAATTTTGTACAAAATATATTTGCCAAGAATCTCTAATTTACCAAACAAGCATAGCATTAGCTCCAGAATACTTTATATCTCTATGGCATTTTGTGCTTTATCTGGTTAGCAGTGTGCCGTTGCATTGTATGTATTTTCCTTTTCATTACACAGTAGGCTGCTTAAAAAATGATTTCCAAGTATATATTCATTGTTTTAATATAACAAAATATTGTATTATGTGTATAAAGATCCTAATGCATACATGAAAGCATTGGTCTATGCTGAAAAGTTTTGCATTCTGAAGGTACATACATTTTTGCATTCTGAGGGTACATAACATTATATAGATATTGGACGGCATGCAGAAGATTTAAGGAGACGTTAAACTGACTCCTAAAACACAGCAAATGATAAATTCCCCTAATAATTCTATTAAGAAGTTGTTAGGGCTTTATTTACACATTGTTCTGCAGTGGTGTTTTTCATTGCTTTTTCTGCACTCTTTTCTTTTGGCTATAATGTTGTCATGCCTATAGTAAAATATGAGAATACCTACATACAGAATTTTAGATTTTTGGAGTCTTTTTGGATTCACATAAAAAAAAAAAAAGTGATATACTGTATATACAGTCGGTATGAGAGTGTACTGATTATGTGAATGAAAACTATCTGGTATTTCTTTCTCTTTCTGTCCGTCATATCTTGCAGCTAATGTAGTATCGTTTTGTGGCACTCTGTGTTTCAGGCTTCTATAGGGTTCCTACCCCGTATCAATACTGTAGAAATGAATAACAGCCACTTGATTTTTCAAAAGTAGTATGCTCTTTTTATTGTAGGTAAAATATAGTGCGAACGTTTTCGGCCTATCCAGGCCTTCATCAGGCACTATAATCAAATACAATGAAAAATATAATAAATGTGTTGCTCAGCAACAAAAGGTATGTATGGCAACAAACATTAACATATCAGTACATATCAATACAGAAGATGAAATCGAATATAATAGTATTTACAAGATTCCATAAACCCACTAACCATCAGGAGGCCCAATGTGTCCTCGGTAAGTATATACATAGAAGTGGTGTATATTTGACAAAAAGACAAAGAAGAAGTTCCTGACAAAAAAGTCCGGGCATAGATCTGAAAATCATATGATCTTTTCCTAGTATTCTACAACTGAATATTCTGGAATAGTCCTTGTCTGACATAGTCAGAGAGTCAACTCACCTTTGCCGCGATCTAGGTGTAGAAGGAGAAGATAATGCGGGCGCTGTGGAGTCTTTATGCTTTTAAGGAAGGGGCCATACTTCATAACTTCATAGTAGTGGCGTCTCCTTAAGTAGTCAGCCCCGGTGTGCGCTGGTATCGCGCGTACCGGAAGTGACGAGTGATGCGTTCCACTGGCCGGAAGTCGACGGGCCGTGGAACGCATCCTCCTACATAGTATATAGCAATGTAGCAGCGTCGCTAAGGAGAGATAGAATCATAGAAAAGATAAAAGAATATCATAGGATAAGGTAGAAAAAAGGAAATATAATAAGGAGGACAGAGTTATAGAAGTAAAAAATACACTTCACATTGGAACGCAAATCTGCGTTCCAGGAGGGTATATTGAGATGTTATAGGTAAATTGCAAAATAAGGAACACAAGGAAGAACAGGAAAAGGAAGAAAAGTAAGAGGAAAAAATAAAATAAATAAAAAACGTGAAACGAGTTGAAAAGGAAAAAAGGATCATATGATTTTCAGATCTATGCCCGGACTTTTTTGTCAGGAACGTCTTTTTGTCAAATATACACCACTTCTATGTATATACTTACCAAAGACACATTGGGCCTCCTGATGGTTAGTGGGTTGATGGAATCTTATAAATACTATTATATTTGATTTCATCTCCTGTATTGATATGTATCTATATTGTGACAACTCGGGGGTCACTTAGCTCTCCAGGATCGCCGTCTTCTCACCTTAGACGGTTTGCACACCTCAAGAAGCCACTCCAACAATGCAGTTTTGGGTGCAAACTGGTCACTACCAGCGCTTTTATTGTCACTTTTACAGCAATCCAAATAACTCATAAACACAAATCCTCAGCCGTCTGGCCACTGACTACACAATATTGTCCCTCTCTATCGGGATCTGGGTCTACTACCCAGCTCCCCAAAACACACCACAGTGCTTACCCCACACAGGGTTCAGAGGGTCCTGGCTCCCACAGGCCTTCTCGCAGCCTGCTCCTTCCCAAGAGTGGGAGCCCTGATTGAGGAGCCCAGCCCACCTTTACCTGAGCTCCTCAGCTGGCTGATAATCACCTCTCATTAACAGCAAGGCTGATACCCACACTGAGGAAAACACTATTTTCCCAGCCTTTCTTCTCATCCAGCTTCCTCTGGGTGAGACACACCATTTTATGGCCCTCATATGGCCCTCTGGCAGCTGCACTGCCACATATCCCCCTCCCCTGATAAAGGCCATAGGACTTTTCACATTACGTAAACCCCCTCCCGGGTCAAAGGTCCTACATTTGGAAACATCTGGGGTCACCTCAGCAGTAGGCATACCATATATATCACCTTCTATGAGCATTTCCTCTAAGTGAGGTTGTTGACCTTTCTCTCTGGAAGGTCTGTCCTCAGTTTTCTCTCCATCACTATCGCACAGCTCATCACCCTGGGCTTGTGGAAGTGCTACTTCAGCACTTGCAAACAGACCTTCAGTAATTAAGTCCTTCACCACTGACAGTGCTGAGCCTCTATCCTCACTTGGCTCTTTACACTTAGTATAAATGACCCTGAGCTCTAATACCTGAGGGTCATCACATACAAGCTCATATGTGGGGGCATCCATCACAACATGAACCACATCACTCTTCATAACCTCATCTTCATTGTTACCACAGGCAACCTGGTCTACATCACTTGTAACCTCAGTGACCGGGACATCTGCACCCACAGGTCCAATCTTGCTATGCCCTTCGGTGGCGTCTCTCTCAACCTGGGAATGAGTGAGCTCAGCGGGGTTCTCAGCTTCTACATTCCACTCACGAACTGCTGGGGGCAGCATTTCTACTGAACAGACTTCATCATCCAAGAGCAAATCCAAACTCTTTTCAGCATTGACACCTGCTGCACACACAGTCACTTTATCGGCGGCCTTCAAGGAGGTCCCTCTATGATCCATCACTGGTTCTGTACACCCTTCCAGCATACAGTCACTACCAGATATTCTCTCTTCACACATCAAGCTCACCGACTTGACACTCATCTCGTCAGGTACAACTGACTCCTGGTTACCACTAGCAACCACCTTCGTTTCCCAGGAAATGGCAGCATTACTCTCTGATCTGCCATGAGTCACAGCACATGCATCACCCATCACACTCTTGTCGTCATCAGCCCTGACCTCTAGGGGCACACCTGAGCTAATCCCCACATTGGACATTTTCTCAGTAACCACATCCGTTTCAGATTTCACAACATTTTTGTCAACCTCAGGTTTCACTATCCTGCTTCCTCTTACCCGGGTTAGCATTGGATCCCTGAGTTTAGCTATCCCAAAGTTACCTCTTGTAACTGACAATTCAGGTAAAGCAGTGAATCTCTCTCCTGCAGACACTTGTGAGGGAGACATCTCAGCTGGCTTACCTGCCAGTTCACACACTGCTTTTACCTGATCAGGTTTTTCGCTCATCTCCTGAAACAAAGGCAGGTTAGACACAGTATATAACATCACATTACTGTTTCCACATAACACTTGTGTGTCTTTTCCCTCAGACACCTTTTCATTTAACCCGTTGTTGTCCATGAGTCCATTAGACTTTTTAAGTCCATGTTGCACAGTCTCCACAGAAACCAGCATGGTCTCACTACACTCAGGACTCTTTCCCAGCAACTTCTCTGGTTGCACTTGGTCACAATTCAGACTGTCCGTTAGCGAGTCTCCACCCGCCATCACCTCACGGACTTTTAGCTGACAGTCCTTTGGCTTTTCCCTTTTAGGTAGCGGAGCAGAACACTCAACCTGATCTGGGACCTTGTCTCCTTCCCACAACTGCCAGAAATATGGGAAGTCTCTGCCCAGTCTGAACTCCGCTCTAAGCTCAGCACACTTTAACAGTTCATGTTGTACAGTTCCATAATCAATCACAAAAGTAAGAAATACAGTCTTACCAGTCTCTGGACCCGTCTTAACGAATAACAGTACCTCTGGAAGTACCTGTGACACACTTTGGCGACAATCCAGCTCAACCCATAGTGGGATTCCACCCACCAACAACTTGCATGTCTTCCTCTGCAATTTCCCTGGCCTCCTGACCAAAGGACAATCAGGTGCACACTTTCCCACTTGACGGCATCTCCAGCAGCGCTCTCTCTGTTGCTTGACACCTGCACGTTTTAGTGGTTGGTTGCTCCCAGCAACAACATTATGGCACCTCCGCACATCCTCTCTAGGACTCTGTACACATTGGCAGGGAACATATGAACTCCTGATAGCCGAACTTCTTTCTCTCCATATCATTTCGCTCCCGTTGGTTGCTCTTAGCAACAGCACACATCACCTTTTCCTCTGGAACTCCAGGCATATCATCGACACCTTGGACCTTCACAAAGTGTCCACTCAGCGTTGAAGACTTTCTCTCTAGGGCCAACTGCAGTTACGCCTCCAAAGCCTCACGCTCTGCATCAAACCACACCATCTCACTTTTGCTATAACCAATTAGTGTGGCCATGTTCTCCTGCTGCTTTATCCGCCACAACCGCCTGGCGTATTCCTCCATGAGACCCATGGCAACAGACTTTTCAGCAAACAAGTCCACTTTAATCAGAGACCACAGCCTCCAGGTGTCTCTCTCTTTCTCTAGAGAAACTCAGCATTTACATTTCCTTTGCACCGCAGACATCACAGTCTCATCAAATTTGGCTTCTGGCCCTTTAAGCTCCACACAGCAATTCCTTGCAAACACATCTTTTCCACAATAGGCTCCTGGCCCTTTAAGCTCTGCAGCACCCAGCTTCGTGTGCCATTTTCATGCCATAGCATACCTCCACCATATGTGACAACTCGGGGGTCACTTAGCTCTCCAGGATCGCCATCTTCTCACCTTAGACGGTTGGCACACCTCAAGAAGCCACTCCAACAATGCGGTTTTGGGTGCAAACTGGTCACTACCAGCTTTTATTGTCACTTTTACAGCAATCCAAATGACTCATAAACACAAATCCTCAGCCGTCTGGCCACTGACTACACAATATTGTCCCTCTCTATCGGGATCTGGGTCTACTACCCAGCTCCCCAAAACACACCACAGTGCTTACCCCACACAGGGTTCAGAGGGTCCTGGCTCCCACAGGCCTTCTCGCAGCCTGCTCCTTCCCAAGACTGGGAGCCCTGATTGAGGAGCCCAGCCCACCTTTACCTGAGCTCCTCAGCTGGCTGATAATCACCTCTCATTAACAGGAAGGCTGATACCCACACTGAGGAAAACACTATTTTCCCAGCCTTTCTTCTTCTCATCCAGCTTGCTCTGGGTGAGACACACCATTTTATGGCCCTCATATGGCCCTCTGGCAGCTGCACTGCCACAATATGTACTGATATGTTAATGTTTGTTGCCATACATATCTTGCAGCTAGACAGGCTGGGAGTGACTCAATAAGGTCCTGGTAGGTTATCACAGGTATCTGGAGCCATGCTGACTGCAGTGCATCCCACAGCTGCTGGAGAGTACGTGAGGGAGGATCCATAGAGCGAACACAATGTTCAAGGTGGTCCCACAGATGTTCAATTGGGGCTCTCCTCCTGAAGAAGCTCATGGGAAACATGAGTCGAGGGACCCGCCATCCAAACTTTAATAGGGTAAGCGTTACATGCGTTTGGTAATATGCACTTTATCCAATTAATGGTAGTTGCAGGCATTTCATGTAGCTGAAAGGTGTTCGGTTACTGGTTGTAGATTTACCGTCAACTATAGATATACAGGGTTACATTGCCCACCACACTATTTTGTATGAATTGAGTTACAGAGAGTAGGAGGCATCTCAACTATATGCTTTAGCGGAATAGTAACATTAATATTGAACAGCTCTATTTTACTAAACCAGAGATAGTGTGCAATATACATATATTTATTTGTATACCACTGTAACGGTGTTGTTCGTTGGCATTTTGTTGGATCCTGCATAGAATTGAATTGTTATGCAGGATCATAACTATTCAATAAAATCATGTTTTTAATGGGGAATTATGAGGACTCAAATTCTTTCTTGTACATCATTTGGGTTCAAGTATGAGTACTTGGAAGTCTTGGTCATGCTCTTTCAACCACTATCAGACATTTCTAGCCATGGCGCATTATCTTGCTGAAATATCCCATCCACCCCAGGGAAGAAAGTCAGCATGTATGGGTGTAAGTGATCTTCAAGGATTTATTCATAGCCAAGTCAGTTGAAAGTGCCTTCCAGATGGAGTAGTAGGCACAGAGAATGCCACAAAAACACCCCCCAGACCATAACGCTGCCACTATCAGCCTGTGTTCTTCTAGCAATGGTTGCAGGGTATTTGTTCTCTGATATTTCTTGCCTGACATGCCAACATCCACCCACTCAATGAAGCATAAAAAGAGACTCATCGGAGAAGGCAAGCTTTTGTCAATCAGCGGAGGTCCTATTCGGTCCAAATGGAAGCCTTTTCGACCAATGCAACTTTGTTAGCGAAGGTGCAGTGACCCTCAGTCTGCTTCTTATGCAGTAGGGCTCACTGAACTGTTTTAGACACACTTCTGGTTGCCCTCTGGTTCATTTTGGCAGTGAGCTGCTCCACTGTAGCATGTCTGTCAGCTCTCATGGACCTGCGTAGCCAATGTTCATCTCTCACATCAATGGCTCATCCTCCACAGTTTCCACATCTCATATTCACAATGGTGCCATTTTCCCACTCAAAATAAACTTTCACCAACAGCAACATCAGTAGTTAATCCAAATTATGGTGCAGGGGTAGTCAAACTCCGGCACCCCAGCTTTTGTGAAACTACAACTCCCAGCATGCATACTTGCTGTGCTCTTGTTGTAGTTTCACAACAGCTAGAGTGCTGAAGGTTGGTGATCCCTTTTATAGTGGATGCAAATGGACTAAATCGTTAAAATACAACATTATGAATAAAAGAAAACAGTAATGGAATATAAATAATATAAATTATATCATGCAACATAAGGATGAATATAGAAATTGTATTGAGTTAAATTTGTAGGAAACATAAGAGAAATTTATCAAGTCCTGCACTGCAGAATTCTGGCTTCAAGGGGGCTTTTGTGATTTTTGGGTCTTCCATGCACAACAATTTGTGACTTTTTGTGAACTCACTCCAGTCTTGAAAATCTGGACTAGATAGCTATGTTAAAGAGGTATATGCCAGATATACCTGGCATCAAACTGGAGTAACATCTCTAGACATATTTAAAGGGTATCTGTAAGCAGCTTTGTACCTATGACACTGGCTGACCTATTGCATGTGCACTTGGCAGCTGAAGTTGTATGTTTACATGTCGTAGTGTAACATATTCCGGTGTGACTTACCTTTATATACAATGTGTATTTATGTATTTGTAACTTCTGTATTACAAGGCCAGCAGCCATGTTGGGGGTAATTGATTTATGAATTGGATTAAGGCTGCCTATAGAGAGTCGAGCTGTCTGCCTTGTTCCTGGGAAACAGTGAAATAGCTCCCCGGGAGGTAGTTAGCACAAAGGTACTAATGATTATGGGTCCATTTGCTGATCAAACTCCTTGGGTCAGCAGGAGGGTAAATCATAACCAGAGAATGAACAACCCAGAATCCAGAGAATCCAGCTCATCACTTCTGGGGAATCAAGTACTGTCCATTTTCTATACATTAAACCTAAAAGTTTGATGGTTTGTCTTGTAACCTTAAGAACCTGTTAGCTACATGAAGAGTGTGTGTGCAGTCTGTATGTTGTTGTTCCGTGAGGCTTACTACTGTTTGTGTGTCTGCTTGCAAGTGGAACACTCTGGGGTGTCCTGTTGACCCTATAACGGACAGGTGGTGGTGGCAAAAGTTCAGTGTTATTGCGTGGGTGTGCTTGCAGGCTTTAGGTGAAGATTTATGCTTGAGTTACGGCCCCGGCATAGCAGCGTGTGAGGGCATGAGGTGAATCGGCCTAAAGGGCTTGCTCAACCCTTGTCACATGACGCAATGGGCTGCTTTGGTCCCCGGTACGTGACAGTCCAAATTGGGATGTCCAGTTTGAATTGTTGACCAGCTAGATATGGTATATGAAAGACAATTTATTGATACATGGGCTACAAACTAGAAAAAAATAGAAGTCTCGTATTTAAAGAAGAGAATGAGTACATATAAAAAATACTGGAGAGCCCATTACATTCCATGCACAGATCGTAACATATATTCGACTGAAGACAACACAACAACCACAAAGACTACAAATCACTGGACAGCAAATAAACAATTTTCTCACACAAATGTTTATTTGATTAGGATTATTTTGAATGTAG
Source organism: Rhinella marina (assembly GCA_900303285.1). Taxonomy (NCBI): domain Eukaryota; kingdom Metazoa; phylum Chordata; class Amphibia; order Anura; family Bufonidae; genus Rhinella; species Rhinella marina. Next base: position 32,437 of record ONZH01009976.1, on the reverse strand, counting down.
GTCCTCTGTGAAGTGTAAAGATTTCCTTTTCACTGAAACCTGTAGCTAATTGAGCTGGAAGGCTTCCAGCCTCTGCTTGCTTTTATCTTTAAATTCACATTAATTGCTTTGGCAATGCATGGTGTTGTGGATGCAAAGACTGCACGGCTTCCCAGAACTTTTACGAAGATGTGATTCTCTGATTAAAAGAAAAGGGGTCTAGACAAGGTTATTGAGCAATTACAACATAAAAGGTACTAAAGAAGTGATCACTGATTGCTAGTTGGACTAGAAGCCCTTAATTTAAAACAAGTTTTATCCTCGCTTGCATAATGTATAGGCAGCAGCTCACTTGGACGCCTGCTGTATATATTCTGCTGTATATTTCTATGCTAAGGTTACCTGATTAGTTTATTATTCAAAGTGTTCATTGTAGCATAAAGGTAGTTGGCATAATTTTTGCGTGAGACCTTGTCACCTATTATCCCACAAAATCATACAAAGGAGATATAAATAAATCTAGAGAAGTAATATTATTAAAATAGTATATCTCACAGAGGCAAAGAATAATTACCCCATGCTCTATGACTGAAAACCCACCAAAGTCAGCTAAAGTACCCTAAAAACCAGAATTATAGCTACAAAATTTGTTCCATTCCAAAACATAATACAACTTTGAAGATTGTTATGAACTTTGTAAGGGTGGTGCCATACACAGTTTTATGTGGCTGTTTTTAATGTAGTTTTCTGAGCCAAGACAGAAGTACATCTAGCAGGAAGGAAAATTATAAGTCCTTCCTTTGTATTTCTCAATCCCTTCCAATCCACCTCTGGTTTTGGCTCAAAATACTGCATCATAAACTGCTACAAAAAGCTGTGTGTGACATCACTCTAAAGGTGCCTTCACACGGGCAGATTTTGTTGGAGAAATTTCTGCAACTGAATATCAGTTCTATTCATTTGAATAGGTTTCTTTGGGCAGCAAGCACATGGATTTCTGAAACCAACATTTAGATGAACTCATTTTCAGTCAGTGAACTTTCTGCAACAAAATCTGCCACGTATGAAAACAACCTATATGGTTATCAGCTAAGAACACTTCAATATTTTCAATAGTGCTTTACTTAAGCGCTTTTGGACGTGGCCTACCTTGACACTTTAGGGTGCAATGTTTTTTATTTTTTTATCATTGCATTCCAAGTCCATTCCAACATTTATGGTAGTAATAATCAGGGAGTCGGTAAGCCAAAGTTCTGACTCCAACTCTGACTCCCACAGTTTATCACACTCCAGCTCTGGCTTCGATTCCAGCTCTGACTCCAACTCCTTCATAAATGGCCAATAATTTTAAGGAATAACAAATTTACTGTAGTAAAATGGTAGCATTGGGCCTTTTCTTACTATCATGTAAGTAATCAGGCTACTTAGAACTTAGACTATATTTATTGGAATACAATAAATTGTGTAAGTAAATTCTTGTAAGTAAATATGTAAATATGTAATGTAATACGCTATGCATTTAATAACTGGAAACATTGTTATGTACTTAATAATTAATAAATAATTTTTAATAATACCTTTTACATCCAGTGACGTCTCCTCTGATGTAGATGTTCTCTTTCCTCATCTTCTCCTTTCAGACCAGACGCCATTTTTCAGCAATTTCTCATCTCTGCAGTTTGACAGAAAAAAAATCTTAGTTTATTACTCTTCCATCATCCTCCCATCTTCTGGACAAATCATCCTACCACCCCCAGTACTGTGCCACTAGTACCACACAGATAGTGGCCTTTAATAATTATTGGCACACAGTGTGATAAAATAACTGCGCCCAGCAAATAGTGTCCCTGACAGTAATAGTGTAAACATAACGACCCCCAGAAATAACTGCGCTGTGCTGATACTGTGCCAGGGTGGCTCCCACAGTAATAGTGCTCCCCAAAGTCCCAACTAATAATTCTCTGCCAGAGTTCACTTGTTAGTAATAGTGCCCCCAACAGTAATGTGCCCCAGAAGTAATAAGGCTTCCAATGTGCCAGTAAGAAGTGCCCCCAATAATGTGCCAGTAAGAAGTGCCCCCATAGTGCACCCCAATATATGCCAGTAAGAAGTGCCCCAATAATGTTACAGTAAGAAGTGTCCCCATAGTGCCCCACAATAATGTGCCCCCATAGTGCCCCCCAATAATGTGCCAGTACAAAGTGCCCCAATAATGTGCCAAAAGTGCCCCCAAAATTTCACCCCAATAATGTGCCAGTAAGAAGTGTAATAATTATGGGGGCATAGATGCCCCCCAAAATTATGTGCCAGTAAGAAACGCCCCAATAATGCGCCAGAAGTTCCCCTCATTGATCCCCCCCAAAATCATGTGCCAGTAAAAAGTGTCCCACCCCCATAGATGCCCCCCATGTGGCAGTAAGAAATGCCCCCAGTGCCCCCATGTGGCAGTAAGAAATGCCCCCAGTGCCCCATGTGCCAGTAAGAAATGCCCCCATGTGCCAGTAAGAAATGCCCCCAGTGCCCCCAAGTGCCAGTAAGAAATGCCCCCAGTGCCCCCAAGTGCCAGTAAAAAATGCCCCAGTGCCAGTAAGAATGCCCCCCAGTGCCTCCATGTGCCTGTAACAAATGCCCCCAGCGCCCCATGTGCCAGTAACAAATGCCCCCAGTGCCCCATGTGCCAGTAAGAAATGCCCCCAGTGCCCCCATGTGCCAGTAAGAAATGCCCCCATGTGCCAGTAAGAAATGCCCCCATGTGCCAGTAAGAAATGCCCCCCAGTGCCCTCATGTGCCAGTAACAAATACAAATGCCCCCAGTACAGATGACTATGGAGATAAGCGCTTCCAGAATGGAAGCGCTCATCTCCCTCTGCCCCTCCGCCGCCTCGGGGCCCACCTGGCTTAGGGGCCCGGTCGCAACAGCGACCGCTGCGACCCCTGTAGTTACGCCACTGACTAAGGGCCTTGGAGCAACATGAGGACACCTAATATAAGGGACGGGGAGAACACAGAGAGGTCGAACACCCTGCTTATCACTGATAAATAATTTTGATAAATAAGGGCCTAAGATTAACCCCTTGGCACATTTGGACGTAACTGTACGTCCAAAATACAAGTAAGTTGCTGCATTTGGACGTACAGTTACGTCCAAACAGCTTACCGGGACTGTGACACTATAAAGAGATCACAACCTGAAAACAGGCATGTAGATGCCCCCGGGGGTAAGTGAAAGTGAGCCCCAAAAGCCTCCATTGCCCACCCATGCCAGCATGCCTCCGTTGCCCCCCTCCCTTCTGCGCTTTGTATTGTGATGGCAGCGGCTCATTATCGGAGCCGCTACCATCTGCAGAGAGTGTGAGCTGTAATTACAGCTCACACTCTGCTGCTACAGCTGAAATCGGTGCTGGTACCGATTTCAGCTGTTTAACCCCATAGATGCTGCGGTCAGTAGCCGCCCGCAGCATCCATGGTTTTAAGAGGGAGGGAGCTCCCTCTCTCTGCCATCGGGCCGCCGCTGCTGCAGTGGCAGTGGCCCGCTGGTTACCATGGCAACCAGACGCTTTACAAAAGGTCCTGGCTGCCATGTACCTAAGGCTGATTAGACCCTCAGCCTTAGTGTAGCACTGATACAGTGCCTTGCAATAGATAACTATTGCAATGCACTGTATGGCCATCAAGCCCACTGGATCTTCAAGATCCAAATGGGTCTTGATAAATTTTAAAAAAGTAAAAAGAAAGTTAAAAAAAAAAGTAAAACGAAAGTAAAAAAAAGTGAAAAAAGTAAAAAAAAATAAAGTTTTTTTTTTAAAAAAAGTAAAAAAAGTGCCTTTTCCCCCAAATGAAGTAAAAAAAAGTAAAAAAAAAAGAAAAAGTACACATATTAAGTATCGCCGCGTCCGTATCGACAGGCTCTATAAAAGCATCACATGGTCCACCCCGCCAGGTATACGCAAAGATTTTAAAAAAAAAAAAAAAGCTATACCAAAACAGCCATTTTTTGTCACCTTGCCTCACAAAAAGTGTAATAGCAGGCGATCAAAAAGGCGTATTTACCCCAAAATGGTACCAATCAAACAATCATCTCGTCCCGCAAAAAATTAGCCCCTACCTGAGACAATCGTCCAAAAAATTAAAAAACTACAGCTCTCTGACTATGGAAACACTAATTATTTAAGAAAAGATGATTGACTCCAGGGAGATCAACCATCATCATCACCACAGAGACACCATCACGAGTCTCAACATTGGTGAATCTAAAACAAGGCTCCCGGGGAAAAGCAATGTGCAAATCAAAAAGAAAACCACAGAGACACCATCACGTGTCTCAACGACGGTCAAAACTAGCCAGGCCTTTCACCGGGAAGGAACAACCAAGGGAAGGGCAGTCTCCAAAAGGAAACCACCTATGCCAAATCATGGTATCCATCCACAGACAGCTGTTACGGGGTATTTGCCCCTCATCAGTGTGGAGTAGGAATCTGGCTAGTGGGGCAATGCCTCGTAGAAGATTATTTAAGAAAAGATGATTGACCTCAGGGAGATCAACCATCATCATCACCACAGAGACACCATCACGAGTCTCAACGTTGGTGAATCTAAAACAAGGCTCCCTGGGAAAAGCAATGTGCAAATCAAAAAGAAAACCATGGAGACACCATCACGTGTCTCAACGACGGTCAAAACTAGCCAGGCCTTTCACCGGTAAAAGGCCTGGCTAGTTTGGACCGTCGTTGAGACACGTGATGGTGTCTCCGTGGTTTTCTTTTTGATATGGAGACACTAAAACATGATTTTTTTTGTTCCAAAAATGATATTATTGTGTAAAACTTAAATAAATAAAAATAAGTATAAATGTTAGGTATCGCCACGTCCGTAACAACCTGCTCTACAAAAATATCGCATGATCTCTCCCCTCAGTTGAACACCATAAAAAATAAAAAATAAAAACTGTCTTAAAAAAAGCCATTTTTTGTCACATTTCATCACAAAAAATGTAATACCAAGCGATCAAAAAAGCGTATGCCCCCCAAAATAGTACCATTCTAACTGTCATCTCGTCCCGCAAAAAATGAGCCCCTACTTGAGACAATCACCCAAAAAATAAAAAAACTACAGCTCTCTGACTATGGTCTCCAACTAAAACATGATTTTTTTTGTGCTTCAAAAATATTGTGTAAAACTTAAATAAATTTAAAAAAGTATACATGTTAGATATTGCCGCGTCCGTAATGACCTGCTCTATAAAAATATCACATGATCTAACCTGTCACATGAATGTTGTAAATAACAAAAATAAAAACAATGCCAAAACTGCTAGTTTTTGTTACTTTGCCTCACAAAAAGTGTAATATAAAGCTACCAAAAATAGTACTGTATGTACCCTAAAATAGTACTAACAAAACTGCCAACTTATCCCGTAGTTTCCAAAATGGGGTCAGTTTTTTGGAGTTTCCTACTCTAGGAGTGCATCAAATGTGACATGGTAACTTAAAATTTTTCCAGTGAAATCTGCCCTAGCGTTCCTTTCCTTCTGCGCCCTGCCGTGTGCCTGTACAGCAGTTTACAATCACAAACGGGGCATTTCTGTAAACTACAGAATCAGGGTAATAATTATTGAGTTTTGTTTGGCAGTTAACCCTTGCTTTATTCTGGGAATAAAATTATTTATATGGAATATCTGCCAAAAAAGTGAAATTCTGAAATTTTGACTTCATTTTCCTGTAATTCTCGTGGAACACCTAAAGGATTAATAACGTTTGTAAAATCAGTTTTGAATACCTTGAGGGGTGTAGTTTCAAAAATGGGGTCATTTTTGGTGGTTTCTATGATGGAAGCCTCACAAAGTGACTTCAGACCTGAAGTGGTACTTAAAAAGTGGGGTTTGGAAATTTTGTGAAAAATTTCAAGATTTGCTTCTAAATTTCTAAGCCTTCTAACATCCCCAAAAAAATAAAATGTAATTTTCAAAATGATCCAAACCTGAAGTAGACACATAGGGAATGTAAAGTAATAACTATTTTTGGAGGAATTACTATGTATTTTAAAAGTAGAGAAATTGACATTTGGAAATTTGCTAATTTTTCTAAATTTTTTGTAAATTTGGTATTTTTTATAAATAAGAATGAAATATTTTGACTCAAATTTGCCACTGTCATGAAGTACAATAAGTGACAAGAAAACAGTCTCAGAATGGCCTGGATAAGTAAAAGCGTTTTAAAGTTATCACCACATAAAGTGAGACATGTCAGACTTGCTAAAAATGGCCTGGTCCTTAAGGCCAAAACAACCTGCAGCGTAAAGGGGTTAATAGAACATAAAATATATTTATGATAAACATTTCTAAACTTTTCTAAATTGATATGAAAGTTAATAATTTAAATATAAAATATTAAAAACAGATAATATATTTTAAGCTGGAGTTGAAGTTGATAATTTTCGACCAACTCTGTTCAAAATTAGCTTTGATTTTGACTCCACGACTCTGACTCCACATTCCTGGTAATAATACTAGATAATGGGTATTAAATAAACTGTTATGTTATAAAAATATCAACAACATTTTGTAAAAATAAGTTCAGCCACAAGCAAAATTCTACCATATTATTCACAATATTAAAAGTACATATTAATCATTACCTTGTCCAGCCTACAAAGGCTGGTTCAGCTCACTATTAGAGTTGATCGAACGTGCTCGTAACGAGCACTGTAGTGCTCGGATCCCCTGCGCTCGCATGCCCGCAGGCATCCGGATCCGTCCTCACCTGACTGTAAGTCAATGGGGGCGGATCAGTTTGGTATGACACACGAGTGTGTCATACCAAATGGATCCGTCCCCACTGACTTACAGTCAGGTGAGGAGGACGGATCTGTTTGGTGTCACACACTAGTGTGTGATACCAAACGGATCCGTGCCCATTGACTTACAGGCAGGTGAGGATGGATCCGGATGGCTGTGCAGCGGAGCGCAGGGGATCCGAGCAGTACAGTGCTCATTACGAGCACGTTCGATCAACTCTACTCACTATAAATTAATGTGTAGGAAGTCTGCAGAAAATATTACAGTAGTTCCTTTTTGGTAAAGAAGAAAGGGATCTTGATAAAATAGACAGAGTCATATAGATATTGTAGGGGACAAACTCAAATTAGAAAAAACACACACTCTCTTTAAGTCATTTATATCAGACCAAAATGGAAATATTTTATTTTGATACAGCTCAACCACATATGTTTAAGGGTGCCTGTCATATTCTCACATCTCCAACACACATCAGAACAATGGAGAAAAAGAATTAATTTATACCACTTTATCAAAAGTACTTTATAATTTTGTCTTTAATTTATAAGAGATGGAAACTTGGATTAAGACAAATGTACTGTTCCAATTCTCGGGTGAAAAGTTTTGCTGCAATTCACCATCCCAAGTCATTATGTATGGAGCTTAGGTAGTAGTCCGTCAGTGTAACAGTGTAGAGGGAATTAATAGTTTTGGTCAACTCCAGTTAACCTATAAGGGATTGTGCAGCCAGTATGGTACATATTGATGACCTATCATCAGGATAGGTTATCAATATCTGATCAGTGGGGTCCAACTCCCGCAATGACTGCCGATTAGCTGTTTGAAGCGGAAGGAGTGCTTGTGTGAGCACTACTTCCCCTTAGGCCTCTTTCACACGACAGTATATTTTGCGGGCTCCGATCCACATTTTTTTCTGAAAAAAGGCGGACCCATCTATGGGTCCGCAAAAAATACTGACAGCACACTGTGTGCTGTCTGCATCCATATGTCCGTTCCGTAGCCCGCAAAAAAAAAATAGTACATGTCCTATTCTTGTCCATTTTGCGGACAAGGATAGGCATTGTTACAATGGATCCGCAAAAAAATGGATGACATCCGGACGTCATCCGTTTTTTTTTGCGGATCCGCAATTTGCGGACCGCAAAACACAACGTTCGTGTGAAACTAGCCTTAAACATTACACTGTGCATCGTCTTGGAGGCCTCGGCAGCACAGTTCCAATCATTTGAATGGGACTAGCACATGTAATTACACCGCGCTGACGCTGTAAGTGAGACATTGCGCAGTGTAATTTTGAAGAGGAAGCAGCGCTTGTACGAACGCCTCCTCCTCGTCAAACAGCTGACCGCCAGGGGTTCCGGGAGTTTGACCCCCACTGATCTGATATTGATGTCCTATCTTGAATATAGGTTATCAATATGTATTGGCTGCACAACCCCTTTAATATGTCACCTGCTGACCATTGTAAAAAACAGCAATGGAACATGTGATCTCTTCAATAAATGCATCTATCCAAGTAAATGTGCCTCCTGTTATTGCTCTGTAGTGTCCTGCCAAGCTAGTTCTGTTAGATTATTAATTTTTCTTTGTATTTTTTTCTCATGATCATGCTACACAGCTGACATATATACACACACAGCACTTACGCATACACGCCTCATAACACAGCCTAATATATAGCTGGCCTATAAAAACAGCCCTGTTGTATACACAGCTGACTAACACAGCTTTAGTACACAGCTGACATATACATAGCTCTGCTGCATACACATCTGATAAACACACCTATACTTCATGTATATCTCTCTCTCGCACTCACACAAACACACACTATTATTTTTAATTTAAAAAGAAAACATATTTCTTTACACTTACAAGCACTGTACTGTCTTCCTGGTTTTAACACCCCCCTTCTGCTGCAGTTAGTCAGAGCTTTCATCTGCTTTCACTGCAGCTTACAGACTTTTAGGGTCACACATCCGTATAAATGGGTCCGAATTAGAGATGAGTCAACGTGCTCGTAACGAGCACTGTACCGCTCGGCTCCCCTGCGCTCACATGGGCGCAGGCAGCCGCTTCCGTCCTCCTCACCCGATGGAAGCGGCTGCCTGCGCTCATGCGAGCGCAGGGGAGCCGAGCGGTACAGTGCTTGTTACGAGCATGTTCGCTCATCTCTAGTCCGCATCCATTCCGCAATTTTGCGGAACAGGTGTGGACCAATTAATTTCAATGGAGTCACAAAAGATGCGAACAGCACACTGTCCGCATCCATAGTTCTGTTCCGCAGGACCCACCAAAAGATAGAGCATGTCCTATTCTTGTCCACAGCCATGGACAAGAATAGGCATCTCTATCACAGGGCTGGCCATGTGCGATCCTCAAAATGCGGAATGCACATGGCCGGTGTCTGTGTTTTGCAGATCCGCAATTTGCGGACCACAAAACACTTGCGGATGTGTGAATGGACCCTTAGGATGCAGAGGGCTGTGTTTCTCACAGTCTGGACATACCTGTAGAAGTATCCAGGCCTTCCTCCAAAGCTATTCTTCCCTCAGTTAGCAAAATTGACATTAACCACAAACATCAGTTGAAAAAGATATGTTTAGAAAAATATAAAACCAGATTTATCATACACCAGTCTATGATAACCAGTCATGCTGCGGGATGCTGTGCCTGACTTATGACGAGGTACACGCCTCGTGATAATTTAGACACAGCATCCTGCAGTCCATACGCATATACTGATATCTAGATTTTAGTGTTCTTTTACAGGGAGTCTGTCACCCCGATTTTGGATCATTATCTAGAGTCCTACATGAGTAGTACTGCAGAAATGCAGTCCAGATGACATTTTTTTATTTTCCTACTGCCCCCTTTCCCCTGCTGTCAGCACTCAAAGAAGCATTGAAATACATTGTCAGGTCTGATGTGCATGCGCACATTAGTCTTCCCCATTATGTTAGAACAGCACAGCAGTCCTGACTGTGTACTTCAGTTCAACTTTGAATTCTGATATTGGAGGAAGGAGGGGCAGTAGGAATATAAAAAATAGTGATCTGAGCTCCTTATCTGCAGCACTATGCATGAATTACCGTAGATAATATTCCAAAATCGGGGTGACAGATTTTCTTTACGCCAGAAAACTGGTGTAAAAGATGATAAATGTAGCAGGGCCATTGACCACTTGCAGTTTGCGACTTTTTCATGCCACAAAAGTACTGTATATTTTTGATAAGTCCGGACCATAGTGTTCACAGTAATAGGTTGTGAATGCTTGGAGAGAAAATTGTGTGAGAAAATTGTCACCCTTTAAGATTTAGATTCTGCTTAACTGCTATGAAACTATGCAGTAAAATATTTATTGTGAATTTGGGGAATATTGGCAATGTCAAAATGTGACTGTTGGAAGAGAACAATAGAAACATGTTATGTTTATTAGGAAAATAGGAGTTGGTTCCTTTTTCTAAGCTAATTGAGCCCTTTAACATTAAATGAACAAATTGTTAACTTTATGGTAAAATGTTTTTATTAACATTCTGCACAGGAAAAAAAACATATACATGTCTCTACCAAAATGACATGGATCACATGTGCCTGTTAGAAAAATAAATTTTCAATAAAAAGGGGTAAACGCAACACAAGGGAAGTACATAAAGGGAAGATGCGGGTAGAAGGGAAATTGATGAATAAAAGTCCTGAGTGCTTCATGCAATAATTGCTATTATAGTATGAGCATAAAACTAAAAAAGTATAATAAAAACAAAACACATATAGAAAAGGCCATCAGGCTGAAAAACTGCAAGGCCTCATGACTAAAAGCACAACCCCTTATGAGTCATCTGGGACCGTACTTTTCTTAACCCATTGGGCAAACCCAGAGGAGTTTCTGAAATTAGACCAAGTACGCCAACACCTGGGTTTCTCTCAGCTCAAAATCAGCTCAGGGTTGAGGCTCAGTGCCTCAACCCAATGCACTCTAGAAGGAATTATGTGGATTTCCACCTCCTAGGGATGATCTGACGGGTTGCCAAGATAAAGAATCCCAAAAGAACCTTGAGAGAGAGCCAGGGAAAATAGAGAGAAGAGCCATTTCCGAGGTAAGGCTCAAAGAGTCCCCATGTAGAGTATTAAAGAGTGAGATCGCCACAATGGAGAAAGAACAGAACAGTCCCACCAGATATGAAGCATGGTACCAGGAGTTGCACCGCACCTCCAACATGTCTTAAAGGTCTGAGGGTACATTTTCTGAAGTACATGAGTCATGTACCATTGGAGATCATCTTATAATAGGTTTCCTGAAGTCTGCGGGAAATGGTCATCTTGTGGGTGGTTTGGGAGACTGAAAAAGAGGACTGTAGCTCAGATTACCAAGCTGCCAAAAAGGCAGGTTTTTCTGACTCCTCCCTCAACAATCCATAAATGATCAAAATACCATGTTTTGGAGCACAGGTAGAAAAGCATAGCTTCTCAAATTGAGTGAGCAGGGACTGAAGAAGGGACTGAGGGGAGAGAGAAGATATGAAGCTTTGTAGCTGGAGACATCTGAGCCAGATCCCTGGATTAGACCCAAAGTCCTTTAGTAGTTCTGTCAATGGCCTAAGACTCCCCTCCCGAAGGACATCACACACCCTAGGAATAGGGTCAGTTGGGAGGGAAAACAGTTGTGGATCACTAAGAAGGGAAGATAAAAGAGGGTTTTCTGGTATAGAGAACAGTTTAGAAGTGAGTGCAAAGTGTCTCCACGATTTTAATATGGTGGTCAGTAAGGGAGACAGGGCAAGATCAGTCAGTGAGACCCCTGAAGGTAGCAAAAAAGCCACCTGTGCTTGAACCGAACCACTCAGATGTTCCATCTGAACCCACAATTTGAGAGACCTGTGGTGAAAAAGATTTAATACACACTTAATGATAGTGGCTCTATAGTATAAAGTGAAGTTCGGTAATACAGTTCCCCCCTTTGATCTATGTAGTGACAGAACTGAGTGGCACAACCACGGTCTATTTCCCTTCCATAAAAATTGTAAGGTCAGACTCAGTTTCTTATCTTAATAAGAAAAGACTGAGAGAGGCCCAAGGGCAGATACTGAAAAAGACATAGAAACTTAGGGAGGGTATCCATTTTTAGTACATTTAACCTTCCAAACCAGGAAAGAGGCAACTGGAGTCAAGTATCATAACATATTTATGGAAAGCTATGGATACTTTACAAGCCTTTCTATCAGAGTGAGGACAATGAAACCAGTGTGGATAGAAAGAAGAGCTACAGTTAGGTATGCTTGACACCTTGAAGTGAGTCCTCTGCAGCATAGCCACCATCACCTTCTGTTTGTGAAGATGATATGCTATCTGACTCCTTTTCTCAGATTTATTCAGATTTATTTATTCCCGAACATTGTATGAACAAAATGTCGGTAGCCATGGTGAAGGACATTTAACACGCAAAACCAAGACATGTAGAAGCCAGCAGGACAGAAAGATGGGGGTGAAGGAGAAGAACTAAAAAGTAGAAATGAGAGAGGATACAAAAAAAGATGAGATAAAATAACAGAGAACATAATTCCTAAGCAGTCAAAACTAATCAGTGAACCCAATTCGAATGGAATCTGGACTTCAGGCTAGAAGTCAAGGAGCAGATGTTCTTTGCCTCCTGGAGATCCTGTGTGGTTTTGGACCCGCTGTCTGCCATTGTTCTCGGTGAGGCATAGGCGAGGGCTTATGAGTAGCGGGCGAATCTGAAAGATGCACCTGATTCTCTTTTTTGTCAGTAAGTTGGAAGGGAAACCCCTATCAGGAGGGGAGGGGCTTTAGAGCTTTGCAAAGTAGTAATGTCAGTCTGGTCAAATCTGGGAGTATTAGAAGAGGAGACCCCAGGTGAGATAGAGCATCCAACCCTCTCACACAAGTAAGGGTCTGTTTGCTTGAAAAAATGGACCCTACATATAACGTCTCTTGGGCATGCTAGGTCAGTAGGCTTTGGGCTCAGGGCCCGATGGATGCGGACAATTTCTATCTTTTTATCAGGGAGGTACTGAAGAAGAGTGACGAAAACGGTATGGACCCAGACCTCAAGATGGGAGGCCTCAAATGCTTCACTGAGACCTCAAATGCGCCTAATCCTGTTTTCTATGTCACCCAGGTGGTTCTCCAGTTCAATTGTGTTGAGTGAGCTTGTAACAGGAGTGCATGTGCTTCCACTGAAGCTGGTCTTGAGTTTGCCACATCGGCGATGAGTCCACCGAGAGACTGACCAGCAGGTATGTGAACAGGACTGCCATGCGAGGCAGGTGAAGTTACCGCTTGCGTGTCTGCAGGGGAGCAGACATGCGGAGAAGTCTGGGTTGGCTCCATCTTAGAGACCACTTCTAAGGTGAGCTGGGAAGCAGATGATAAACTTAGAAATGGTCATAGTCTCTCATTCCAGGTCAGCTCCAAAGATAGTAGCCCTCTTCTTTCAAACCATCTCCTGGGTTTGGGGCACATGCGTTGCCTGTAGCCTTGAAAATCTCTAGGAGCAGTAGGAGCTTCAAGATGCTGCGTCTTACTCTGCCATCAGCTAGCCACGACCCCCACAAATTGTTAACTTTAGACATAATCAATTTAAATTCTAGTAAAGAGTGTGCATAGATCAGGTCCCAACTTTTCTGCTTAGCAGAGAAAGGTGGAACCATAGTCTTGTACAGTATTCTTGAGTAGGGAGAATCTATGTGAGGCCAGTTAGGCAGGGAAATCATGGGTAATTTGAAAATACCTAGTAATTTGGGAAGGCTTCAGGAGATAAGAAAATTCTTTGTAGTAATGAGATTAAACAGGTAACTACTGTATCTATAGTTAATTTTCTACTGTAATAGCACAAAGAAAATGGGGTTAATAATCATGTGCAATTGCAGGGTATGCCTAGCTAGGTCCAGGAGAATTTAGAACAATCTACCTCAATTGGGCCATACTTCCTCCTTGCAGCCAATAATAGTGCCTCCATAATGTTGAAACAGTAAACAGTAAAGTCCTGCATTGTATGATCTTCGTCCCAGATCATATGAATTCTATCTTTGGGAGTCTTCCAGGCAAGAGGCTTTGGAAAGAGGGATTGGATGGGATCTCAAGAGCCTTTAGGCCTTCCGTCTTTGGGATGTCCCTGATGTGTGTTACCCCACAGCAAGTCTCTGGGAACTGAGACAGCTCCTGCGGGGCAATTGAATGCCTTGTCTGTTGCAGTTATTGTCCCTGTATTATGCTGCAGCTTTGATGATGCAACTCTGATGGAGTCCACTCCTTCTCATTCTCTGCTTTTAATTTTTGCATCCTTTCATTCTGCTCCTGGTTTTGACTCCTGACTTGTCTCCTGTTCTATCTTATCCTTTAGTAGTTTTCAATTTCATCCTGTCTGCTCTTCTATTGACATCCCTTGGCTATGGTCTTTACTTGGTTACAAGCTGACTATGACTATTCTGGGACCATGACCTGGGAAACCAACCGGCAAAGACCACACCTTTTGCAGTAGTTAAAAGTAAAATAACGTACTGTTCTTAGATTCCACTCCCTAGTCTATCCAGCATTAAACCAATGGAGGCTTAGAGGATCCTCTTTTCTGGTAAGAAATTATACAGTGAGCAAGTTGTTCCCAAGATGTTGGTTTTTAATGTCCTTGCAAGCTACAGAGTGTTGTATTGGATACCATCTCTTCAGGTGAGTACATATGGTTTCTTGTATGATTTCTGTTTCCTCCACTATGTATAATCTCTGTTTTAAATCCCTTCATTTCTGATTGGAAAGTTTGCTCAAAGTACAAAAACACAAAAAAAAAACACATTTCTCATCATGAGAATGTATTGGAGATGGTCTCAAATATTCCACTTTTCCAGTTAGGTGGGTAAGTCCTGACCAGGAGAGAGTGGTTCAGGCTCTGAACTGACATCCTGGAAGAAGGGTAACTGGCCAATTTGGCTAGGAGCCATGATGCAGGTAGAAAGAATAAGTATATTTTGAAGAAATGCATCCAGGGGTAAGGTTAGATCAATGTGCTTGCTAGTTACTTCCACAGGCAAGCCACGTTCTCCTATTTAGACCAAAGGATATCTCATCACATATAGTGCTTTAAATATCAAAGCTGCAGCATCTCCCAGACAAACATCAAACAGTTGATTTGAATGGCAAAAATAACAGCCAGCTGCCTATTTCCTAAGTAGCAGCTACTACAAGGGAAACCTAGTATATGCGGCCATTCAAATGAATTCCCATCCATGTGTCTGCCAGAGAGATAGCTGCTTCTTGTTAGGGATCTGCAAATTGCAGATACGCCAAACACGGATACTGGACGTGTGCATTCTGCATTTTGCAGAACGGAACAGCTGCCCCCTAATAGAACAGTCCTATCCTAATGTGGACAGTAATAGGACATGTTCAATTTTTTGCAGAATGGGTAAGTGGACACGGAATGCACACTGAGTCATTTCCGTTTTTTTGCGGCCCCGTTGAAGTGAATGGTTCCGCATACAGCCGCAAAAGAAACGTAACGGACATGAGCAAAAAATATGTTCGTTTGCATGAGTCCTTAGGCTCTGACTTACAGAGGGGCTTTTCAGTGGAGGACCTTCTCTATGATGGTTATATGACCTAATAGGGCATATACAATGTGGTGTGAAGAAGAGACAGCTCAGGTCACCTACATATGTATATGCTCTTTGCCTATTAACTGTGTTCAAATTTATGACAATGATGAATTATTCAGTGTATGGAGCACTGTGATGTGCATTTATCACATGCTTCTCCTAGGGAAATTTACATTTTCAGATTTAACTGTCTGTTAATAAGTAACAGTACTTGTACATCGTAGTAAACAATTTCCACATTCCCGTAAACACTGAGGCTGAAAAGTATACTGATTTCATTAATACCATAACACAAGCAATTTATTGCCAGACAATTTAATTGAAGTCAGCCTGTGCAATACAACATTGTTCTTCTTAAACAAGAACAGTGCCAGTAAAAACACAACTCATAGCAGATGCCATTTTAAACTAAAAGCCATGGGAAGAATGATAGTATAAAAATAGCTATAGACTTAATGCATATTCCAAATATAAATCTGTATAGTCTGAGGGACATTTTATTTGCAGAAGTTGCCATATGAGGAATACAATTTCAACTTTGAATGACTGAGAAAAAGTATACTATTTTAATGTATGGGAGCAAAGAAATGCATTCAACTCATTCAATTCATTAAAGGCTTGTCTGCTCTGTAGCAATTGCTCAATTAAAAGTTGATCACAGTGTCCCGCTGCAGTGATCGGACAGAACCTATTGGTAACATCAACAGCAAGTGTTCATTTCCCCTGCAGCACCACCACATGGGAAATGAAACATTACACATTGATAAGCATCTCTGTAAAGCAAGGACCTGTTGAGTCCTGCAGAGTGAAATCTTTCTAGCTATTCTCCACTCTAGGGAAAATATATGAAAGCATTTTTCACCTGTCCAGTGGATAGGTGAGAATTGCGTCTGACCAGAATACTCCTTTAACCTTTATATAAATTCTCTATTGCAGTACTGTAATTTTCAAATGTTAAAAGATTTTTTTAAAATTGCTGTATGTACATCTACTGTATATGATGACTAGAGATGAGCAAATTATTAAAAAATTAGATTCGGCTGCTTAGCAGAATTTTACAAAAAATTTGCTTTCTGATGAATTACGAAATAGTGAGTGCAATGACAGGGAGTGGCGATTTGCGCTGCTCCCCATGATTGTATCCCTCAGATTTCGCGTTCATACATGATCGCAGCATCTGATATAAATAATGTAAAATTAAAAAAAATAAAAAATTATACTTACCTGATCCATTTGCTTGTGACGGGCTGGCCACCACCATCTTGCTTAAAGATCTGGCAAGAAATCTTGCGCGGCTCAAGATGACGTCATCACGCCGGTCAGCTTGATGACGTCATATCTCACCACGCACAGGATTTAGTGCGAGATTGTCAAGCAAGATCGCGGCGACAGCCCATCGCCAGCAAATTGATCAGGTAAGTTTTTTTACACTGTTTCAGGGTAAATTGATTCACTACCATGAAGCACAAGGAAATTCGGCTTTGCGGTGAATCGAATATATCCTGAAATGATGACACTTGGTTCTCCTATATGTTGCAGTGGCCGCTGCTGTCCCTTGCTCCTTGGTGGGCATGGGCATTGCTCCGCTCACCCTGTGTCTGTCACAGTTCCAGCCCTCCAGCAGCAGTCCCGAGTGAGGTCTCCTTGTGTATATTAGGTATACTATTCATAGAAATCTGTATAATAAATATAGGGTGTGCGTTTAAAACGTAACATTTACTAGATATCTTTAAAAATTTTGCCCACAATAGTACAATAATAATAATATAGTGCTCACATGAACCAGTGCAATATAAGGGAATGCAACCTTATATGGGCAAAAATACAGGAAAGACCTATATGGTTAAAAATTTCATTAACTGCCAATCCAAGGGAGTGATCTACAGAGCCACCTGCGATTGTAATTTAGAATATGTAGGGAAAACCGCAAGAGTGCTGCGCAGGCGTGTGGGTGAACACCTGGGTGATATTAGACACCAGAGAGACACTCCTTTGGCGCAACATATGGTGACACGACATGGGGGTGACATCTCCTCACTTATGGGGATTGAATTGATCCCTTACCCAGTTAGGAGGGGGGATTGGGACAGAAAAATATTGCAGCGGGAGAGCTGGTGGATCTTTGAGCTCCAAACCTGCTCTCCTATGGGTCTCAACGAACAACTGTCATATGGGTGTTTCATCTAGGGAGATGAATCTCCCTTCCGCTATGATATAATATATATATATATATATATATATATATATATATATATGTATGTTGCACTATGATTTAGCGTGTGGATATCTAGGCTGTGTTAGCCATATAGTGATTTGTACACATATATAAAGGTCAGATGTACAGTGATTTGTATATGTATATTAGTATTTTATGCTTTTTATTGATATGTTGCATTGCCCCTCTCTAGAGTATTCTCTCATTTCTTTGCCTGGTGCCCCTTTTCGCGCGGGCGGGGGACTCGCGTGTCTACCGCGGCGCGTCTGCAGGGCTGAGCTCCGGCGCTGGCTGGGATCGCATATAATGCTGTGCGGTCCCTGTCAGTGCCTGTTCCGGCCCTGTGGATGCGTTGCGGGGGGGTGCGGGTCTCCCGCTCGTGTGGAGGGGGCATTTATACTATAATATCGTAAATTTTGTGAATTTTGTCCTTTACTATGGACCGCTTTGTGAATAAGCCCCTTTTTTTGAACAAGCCCCCTTTTTTTTTTTTTCTTTTTAAACCATTAGTTCTTGTGGACATTAAATTGCCAAAGTACCCATAAAACTAGTCCTCTGGGGATTATAGAAGTGTAGACATTCACTCCAGAGGTGGATTAATGGCAACTACAGGGTTAAGGATGTTTAGTTGCCAAAGGGGGGGCGGGGACAGGCCTAGATGACGGTGCCCATACGTCATCGGCACCCCCCGCATCTCCCAGGCTTGCCCTGGATTGAGCGCTGCCCACGGGTAATTGGTGCGGCATTGATGTGGGCGCATGCTCTGCCCCTGATGTCAGGGGGGCGTACGCTGGGCGCGCGCGATGCAGCGAGACCCGGGTGATACATGATGGAGTTTGAACGCGCTCCAGCTTAGAAGCAAGTGCGCGCCCATCAAGGTATGTAGAATCTGGAGGCAGGCCTTAACCCACCACTCCTACTATGGGGGAGGGTAAATTGTTAGTAAGGAGAGTGCATTTAAATCCACCTGGTGTACTGACCAGTGTGGATGTTACATGTCTCACCTTCACTGCCGGATTAGAGCCAAACACTGGGGCTCATCCGGACCCATGTGGGGAATCCAGACGGAGAACCAGCGCTGGCCCTGCTACAACCACTTGTGAATATCTGTCCCCTGATGAATTGGCGTGATTGCCAAGGAAACGCGTTGGGACTTCTTTCTTTTCCTTTTCTCTAGTACGAGGGATCCCTAAACCTCTATCTCTGACGAATTATCGGGCAGTCATCTGTCTTTTTCAAGGACAGAGAGAGGGACAGTCTAGGAAAATGGTATGGCTGACCATGGAGTGCTATATTCCATTTGTATGTAGCTAATATGTGCACAGGGCTACTCAGTGGTTAGAGACCCGGTACCCCTAGGTCAGACCCTTGTTTCTTTTCTATACTTGTATATACCGTGTTTCCCCGAAAGTAAGGCCCTGTCTTACATTAAATTTACCCCCAAAAGTCCCACCCTGCCTTACTTTCGGGGAGGCCTTACATTAGACAAAAAAAAATGACACTTTTTTTAACAATAAAATTGACATTTAATAACAGGCTGAACAGTACTACAGGCTGAACAGAACTACTGTGCCCCCATCAGACCTCAGATCAGCGTACTGTGCCCCCATCAGACCTCACATCAGCCTACTGTGCCCCCATCAGACCTCAGATCAGCGTATTGTGCCCCCATCAGACCTCAGATCAGCGTATTGTGCCCCCATCAGACCTCAGATCAGCGTATTGTGCCCCCATCAGACCTCAGATCAGCGTATTGTGCCCCATCAAACCTCAGATCATGGTATTGTGCCCCCATCAGACCTCAGATCAGCTTAATGTGCCCTCATCAGACCTCAGATCAGCGTATTGTGCCCCCATCAGACCTCAGATCAGCGTATTGTGCCCCATCAAACCTCAGATCATGGTATTGTGCCCCCATCAGACCTCAGATCAGCTTAATGTGCCCTCATCAGACCTCAGATCAGCGTATTGTGCCCCATCAGACCTCAGATCAGCGTATTGTGCCCCATCAAACCTCAGATCATGGTATTGTGCCCCCATCAGACCTCAGATCAGCGTATTGTGCCCCCATCAGACCTCAGATCAGCCCACCCAGCCACATAAGATAAAAATAAAAAACCTCTCTTACCTGTTCTGCGCTGCGGCTGCCCTCCGGTCCACGCTCCGCTCTCTTCCCTGGCCCGCGCACACTATGACCTGACGCTGCGTGCAGCGTCAGGTCATAGTGCGCGCCGCCAGGGAAGAGAGCAGAGCGCGGACCGGAGGGCAGCCGCAGCGCAGAACAGGTAAGTAAGATTTTTTTATTTTTATGGGCCCCCTTGAGTCACTGGGCCCGGAGCCGTCGCCCCCCCTGCCCCCCCGGTAGCTACGCCACTGAGCCGGCCACAAGAAGCCCGCAGGCAGGCGAGTATGAACCCATCCCCCAGCCACCCCCCACCATAGACGGCCTTACATTCCTCACAGACCCCCCCCGATAGCGGCCTTACAATCGGGGGGTGCCTTACATTGGAGAACCCTGGGCACCCCCCTACCCTGCCTTACTTTCGGGGGGGTCTTATATTCGGGGAAACACGGTACGTGTCCATGCAAAGTGGTAAGGTTGCATTCCCTTATATTGCACTGGTTCATGTGAGCACTATATTATTATTATTGTACTACTATGGGCAAAATCTTTAAAGATATCTAGTAAATGTTACGTTTTAAACGCACACCCTATATTTATTATACAGATTAATTAGCGTGGGTTGTATTCTAGCACCCTTTATCCAGGTGCATGTTGAAATTGGATTGTGATTTGAGTATTATACTATTCATAGAACCTTAACTTGCAGTACTGAAAGGGCCCATTCCCCTTTTACTCTGTGCGCGGCTGTTTGACTAATATGCTAATCAGCTCTGCTACATGTGCTGTGATGTTTGTCCAACTCTTTGTCTGAGCAATAGGTTTCACTAGCTTGCTAGATACTACACAGGTGCTATAATCCATTTGTCTGTCTGTGTACCGCCTTCTGCCTGATTCCCAGATTCTGACCCTCTGTTGTCTGACCTGACCAATGCCTGTTCACCATACTGATCTTGTGCTGCCTGCCCTTACCTTTGCACGAATTCTGCCTGCACTTACCTTGGCCTGTTGCTACTACGAGTTTTGCCTGACCCGTTGGTGCATTCCACTGATGCCTCTGTGGATCAGCAGTCAACCACATAGAGACTACTCCAAAAGATAACAGCCTGGCACGTTCCCTACAGCAAACACCAGATCCCTGTATAGGGGTCAAAGAGTGAAAATGAGGGAGCCACAGGGATAATGCCCTTAGGTTTAGCCCTAAGCCAAATTGATTGGTAACCACAGTGGTTCCACAACCACTGTCTGTAACATTGTGCTGTGATAGTTCAAGACAAAAAATCATCACTTCTTTTACATTTTACAAGATAATAAAAAAAGTGATTTGAGTTGTTGCTATGATGTAGAAAAAAGTATCAGTCTTTTCAGAATGCTTGTAAATCGAAAACATCAATACTAGAGATGAGCGAATCGAATCCCACGAAGTAGAATTCGATCCGAATTTCAGGATAAATTCGATTTGCCTAGAAGCCGAATTTCCTCAGCTTAACCTGAATCGATTTAACCTAGAAAACTAAAAAAACCATACTTACCTCCTCCATTTGCTTGCGACGGGCCGCCAACCGCCATCTTGATTGAAGATCTCAGCTGAAATCATGTGCATAGTGACGTATGACGTCACCCCGCTGGACGGCGTGATGACGTAATCTCGCGCTGCGCGAGATTTCACGGCAGATCTTCAAGCAAGATGGTGGCGGCCGGCCCGTCGCGAGCAAATGGAGGAGGTAAGTATGATTTAATTTTTTTTTTAATGTTAATTTTACACTTTTCTTGCACTCAGATGCCGCGATCATGTATGAACGCGGCATCTGAGGGGTACAATCATGGGGGTGGCGCTATCAGAGCTCCCGGTCATTGCACCCACTACTTACAAAACAATGTGCTTCGTGGCGAAGTAATTCATCACAAAGCAAATTTTTTGGTCAAATTCAGCGAATCAGCCAAATCGAACTTTTCAAAAGTTCGCTCATCTCTAATCAATACTAAATGATGCAAGACAATCACAACACAAAAGCTTATCACCATATCATTTGATCGAGTCATGGCATATACATGACATGTGTTTGTATTTTTCCATTTTTATTTTTTATCTAATTTTATAAGTTAGTAATTAAAGATCTGAATAAATTGCCAGTCAAATTTCTGTTAAAATTTAAAAAGAATCTCAAAAGGGTCGCAAACATTTTAGCACCACAGTACTATTATGTTACACTTGGTGGTTAAAATTAAAATAAGACGTTTTCAATTTCTAAATGTTTTTCATAGTTTATGTGCACAATTTATTGGTATAATAAAAGAAACATAAATTAACAAAAAACAGTCATTCAATTAATTTGTAAAACTATACTTTTTTTTACAGTATATGCATAAATGGGAGCACAGTGGCTCAGTGGTTAGTCCTAGTGCCTTCCAGGGCTCAGTTCATAGGTTTAAATGTGACAGCATCTGTAGGGTGTTTGTATGTCCTCCCTGTGTTTTCATGGGTTTCCTCCAGGTACTCCGGTTTCCTCCCACACTCCAAAGTGACACACTGACAGACAATTTAGATTATGAGCCACAATAGGGATAGCAAGTGATAACATCTGTAAATCACTGTGGAATATGTCAGTAAGTAAAATAAATCATGGAAAATCCTTGACTGGTCACCTCAGGCTAATTTCACATGGGTGATGTTTCCATCTAGATGTGATTCATTTTTACAACAGATAGCATTCGGGCTGAACACTGACCCATCATTTCTCACTGATGATCTATCCTTTGGATAGGTCATCAGCATCTGATCTTCAGGGGCCCCAAGTGTCATTGAAGTGAATGGAGCTGAGCTGCACCCAGGCCACATGACATAGTCGAGATGGCATTGCCCTGCGGGAAGCTGCAAGAAAGCTGTGGCGCTATAGTGAATGAGTGTCGGATCCCCACCAATCAGATGCTGATGACCTACAGTATCCAAAGGATAGATCATCAATAAGAAAAAAGTAAAGCACCCCATGTGCACTGATTTGCATGTGGCATTTATAAACCCTTAGGGAACAACATACAGTGAATACCAGGAATAACATATGGCCTTCCTAGAAGAAAACAATGTAACATTATAGAGCCTGAGAATAAATTAAAAAGTAGGGCAGTTTGGCAATATAGTGCAAGGTAAGTAAACTATCTAGCAGGACCTCATCAGCCAGAAGAGTTTAATATCGCACTGCTTGTGAAATCTGAAACATCTTGGCACTAGTGAAATCTGTTACAGATGTGTTCAAACTTTGACCTGGAAATTATAGTATATTAAAATGTATAGAAACACAGAACACAAACACAATAAGAATACTGATACAAGAAAGAGAATTTATTGTCCAGGAATATTTCAAAGAAGTGCCAGTCTGCTGGTGAATCCATTTATCATATATGTGTTAAAACTAGGAGAGAGATGTTTGTTTTAGGCCAAAAACTTTACAATGTAAAAAGTATTTGCCACTTTTCAGATGTCTCCTTGTATTCTATATTTGCTGAACTGAACATTTTCTAATCTTTAACCCTTTACAGATAGAACTTGTTGTAATTCCCTGTACAACAGTAGACAGAGAGAATTACTGTGCAGAGAAAATTAGTGAAGGAGCTATAGCTCTTAACTAGTACAATGACCCTTTCATTCTGAGCATTGGCGTTGGTCCTGGCAGTTGGATCCTAATAGATTAATGGCAGAACTTCTTTAGAATTAAAAAAAAATCATTATGTGAAAATCAGACAATGCCTGCAGCATCACACACGGTTTAACCTAACCCAACTCTAATAGTTGGGATACCTCTCCTGGCTAGTATCTATCTGTATTCCTGTCCAGGCTGCTGACTTCTTCCAGGCACTGTCTGATTGCTTCCACCCATGTGAAAACCCAGCAATCTGTTTCCCTATATACACATTCAGGTTTCCTGATGCAGTTTTGGAAGCCGAAACCAGGAAAGAATTAAAAAAGAGAATTGTATCTGTCCTTTATACTTTCTCTCCTTTCATGATCCTGATTTTGTCTTCCAAAACTTTATTAGGAGACTTAAAGGGGTTGTCCGAGTAATTTTTTTGTTCTTTATATGTTTTTAACTTGTCAGGTATAACAACTTTCCCATACAAGCCTCAGAGTTCACATAACAGTCTGTACACGAGACGTCACTGGCCACGCCCCCTTTCTTTGCCGGGCTGCTATCTGCTCTCTCCCTGGATTCCTTCAGATAAAACATTAACCCCTTCAGCCAGAACACACTGAGGGCTCAAGGCTTTACAACAAATAGTAGCTGCAGCAGTGAGAGGAGACAAATGCTGGGCAAGGAGCTATAGAGGAATTGTATTGTACACGAACCGGTAGGGAGAATTTCCTGTGTGTATCAGCAGTGTCATTGTACAGCTGGGACTTGTAGTCCTACACATACAACATGCTGCTGAGTATTCCAGCAGACATGTCACTCAGCACTTGTATTCACTGCCTTTGCAGAGAAGGGGGGAGGGGCTGAGATTGTTATTACTGCATGTAAACAAAGGGCCAGAAGAGAACCAGGGAAATGAGGAAATATAGATTTTTTTTTGCCTAAAACTTGCTGAACTTAGTTATATATTGCTGCCCATCAGATTTACAGTGCGGTCATGACAGTGCAGAGCCGGCCCAGAGGCCCGCGGGGCAGGAGAGGTGAGAACGTTTTTTATTTTATCCTTATGGGGCTGGGTGGCCTGATCTGAGATCTGATGGGGGTCCTGGCACCTAATATATACCAGTGAGTGCTTCCATAATGGCTGTGACCCAAATAGCTACGCCACTGTTCATACCCCTTGAACTTTTCCATATTTTTTCACGTTACACCCACAAACTTAAATGTATTTTATTGGGATTTTATGTGATAGACCAACACAAAGTAGCAAGTATGTGTGAAGTGAGAAGAGAATGACACTAATTTCTGTATTTATGGTGCAAAATATTTTTATTGGATGACTGCACAAAATAGAAATGCAGATAAGGTATCAAAGTAAGGACCTAAGGGGGAAAAAAAAGGGAACACCTGGTAGTAGTAAAGAATACCGTATGTAGCAAAAAGAAAAGCAAATATCATGAAGGCAAGACACCTCTATCGATCTAGAGGGCCTAACGATCTAGAGGGTCAAAATTGAGATCAAGCCTCAGAATAACCGAGTAGCAAGAATAAAATAAGTCCAGGAAGCATAGATAGCAAGGCCACTTAGTTTAGAGTAAAAGTTTTTTTTACACAACATGTTGTGTGGGGAGATTACCTCATTCCACAGGGGAACAATGATTGGGCACCCCCACCACATATGCCACATGGTACCCCATACCGAAGAACACCTCTAACAAAGGTGAGAAACCTGACAAAACAATTTCTGTAACTGAAGAGGGGTTGCATATCATTGGGAAAGAATTTTAAAGTTTTCTACATGAAATGGAAAGTTTATGAGTTAGAATAAAAGCTTTTTCCCACTAGTCTTCATTGAAATATGAACTTAAATCATGCTCCCAGGCTTTGATAAAACCAGGTTTGAGGGTCTCTGCTTCCCTGGATAGCAGCATATGATAGACCAGAGAGATTGCATGAGAGGGGGGTATAGAGGAAAAAAAAGAGAAAATTTATCAAAAACTGGAGTTTCACTCCAGTCTTTGTAATCTCCTGCACTGCCGGAGGAATTGCCTAATTTATTACAAGGCTTCATCATAAATTACAAAATTATAAATCAATTTATTGAGTTACAAAATACAGAAAATACAAACAATATGACATATAGGGGATAGCCACACAAGGGTGACAATAAGGCCCCATTCACACGACCATATATTTGCGGGCCCGCATTACTGCGGACTCGCAAATATACGGGGGCAGCCTGGCGTGTGTTCCGCAGCGCTCGGATTGAGAATGAAAATGCCTATACTTGTCCTTGCGCACGGACAAGTATAGGACATGCTTCAAAAGAGCCGCGGCACAGAGCTAGCTCCCGGCCCCATAGAGGTGAATGGGGCCGCATCTATTCCCGCAATTTTGCGGATGGATACGGCCCCATTCATACGGTCTTGTGAATGGGGCCTAAACCTCAGTGCTGCATGGAAACCATAGGTCCCCCACACACCCCACTGTCCCAAAAAAGAAGATGTTATGTATGTGTAAGTAAGATCACATTAATAATAATCAGGTCCCATCCACAAAATTTCACAATAGCACGCTTAACATATATCCCATATGTGGAAAAAAGGCCAAAAATCAAAATATATCAAACATCATTAAATATCCAGCGAATCTCACCTATAGATATGACCAGGAGAAGCAAGGCAGTGGGAAAACCAGCAAAACACCTCGACGCACCTCGACGCACCTTTTAACTCAGGCTTCGTCAGGAGGTAACGTATAGACTAACCTGATGTCCTTAAATAATGCATATTTGGCGCCAAACCCCCACCACAGGTGACCTACATCCGGCGCATAAAAACTGGGTGATGCGCACCATGTCATCGCAGCAGCGCCTGTAACGTCAGAGGAGGGGCAGTGGACAGCATCCAACCACGGCCCAGTCCGCCCTCCAAAGCCGGAATCCAGCGTCGCCATGTGACACGGCACGCAGCACACACCAGTGATGCGCTCCGTCACCGCTCGCTATCCCATCTCCATGGAAACCCATATACAAATGGATATCTTATCGTTGCCATAGAACACACTTAAATAATCATACTGCACATATAATATGCCCTCTATAATTACTATGGCCAACATATATATAGATATATTACTTAAAGGGAACCTGTCATCTCTGAAACACCCCCTGAACTAGAGTAAGCGGTGTATAGTGTAAGTGATGCTGAATCCGAATATCTAATTTTTATCTTCATACTCACTTCCATTCTGACGCTGTGCTCCCACAAACCTGCAGTAAAATGCACTCAGTGGACTCCGGTGCTCACTCACATAATGGAGAGGACTCAAATAAGAGTCCTCTCAATTAGAGATGAGCGAATCATGCAAAAAATTATTCGCCGAACATTCGCCAAACTTTTCCTAAAATTTGTATATTCGACTAATAGATTCATTGTATTTGCGTACAAAATATACATTATTATGTGCTATTAGCGAATATTCGCTCACTAATAACGAACGTTCATTTTTCAAAAGGTACGCAACTTTATACGCTTTTAATCTATACACTGTTGCGTACGAATATAAGTCTCGCAAATGCATGCACAACGCTACGTCGTGGCGTACGATCCTCAGAGTCAGAGCGAATTTTGCAAGATGGCAACGGCAAGCAGGCGTTCGTGTCCATTCAGCTCTGAAGAGCTAAAGAACAAGATCCAGAAGATGGACAAGCTGGGCTATGATGGCAGCGGCACCCATCAACACCCGCACCAAGAAAAAAATAAAATAGTGGAGCGGGTGATACAAGGCCTGCGCCATCACTGTCAGAGTGAGCGGACCCCGGGCCAGGTCCAGAGGAAGTGGTCGGACCTCAAATTGAAGTGCCCAGAGTGGCTAAGGCAGATACGAGAGGGTGAGTAACCAAAAATATTTGATAACTAACATGTTAAAAAATTAGTTTACTGTCTGTATTGTATATGTATCAGTACCATTAAAGAAAACCGTATAGGACAACGTGGGAGTGCGTAGTGCGCTGCAGCAATTTTCTTTCATGCTAGGCCACGTCTCTAACTCCACTCAAAGGCTAGGGCTACACGACGACATTTGTCAATTTGACAATTTTTATAATGGAAGTCTATGGTGTCGCATTGCGACATGCAACATGCTGCGACACGACAGTCGCAGAAAAGTTCATCCAGGATGGGTTTTTCTGCGACTGTCATGTCGCAGTCGCAGCATGTGGCATGTCACAGTGCGACACCATAGACTTCCATTGTAAAAATTGTCGAGCGACACACTGTCGCGAGTGTAGTTGTGCACTATGTGTCGCGCGACACATGTCATCGTGTAGCCCTAGCCAAACAAGTGAAGGTATTCTCAGATACGTGCCCCTTCCCAGTAATTTGCCTTAGGCTACATTCACATATGTGGCATTGATCTGGCAGGCTGTTCCACGGTATTTGTCCTGCCAATTCCCGGCGTTCTTGCTGATAGCGGTCGGATCAGCGCCATCCCCCATTATTGTTAATGGTGCTGGCCATTCTCCCTTTTGTGTCAGGCAAATGCCAGATCTCTAGCGCTAGTGTGAAAGCACCCTTATATGCCCCTTCATAGTTAGCGCTTCCTCCTCCTACACACAGACTCAAAGATGTGCTCATGCTGCAGCTAATGTGTCTGGAGTGGGCGATATCAGAAATATTCCCACGATAACGATATTAAGAAATTTACTGCAATAAATAAATACCCATTTAGAAGAAAATAAAACTTGGGGCCTACATTATACTGTATGGGGGCAGCCACAAGGAGACATTATACTGGACATGGGGGAAGGTGAAGGGACTGCTTTCTGCTTACCGTCACCCGTCTCTGCTTCCTATGGATGCAAAGACAGGTGACCACAGGACATAGCCACCCGTTCCCGGACACATCCGCTAAGTTCCTGACTGTCCCGCCGAATCCGGAACGGTTGGGACTGGAGTTATGGTATACTAGTGCATTGTACTGTTATGTTTGCACCAGCAGAATGTGACACTCAGACATCATTTATTCATTCATTCAACCCCCCACCCCTCCCAACAAATGCCCCCTCCATCAAATAAGCACCCCTGATATTCTATGTTCCCTTCACATGAAATGCCCACTCCACACCACATCGCCCTCCTCTCACCCATAATATCTTCATAGAGTTAGTGTTAGTAAACGGTCATAATAATAACAATTGTGTACGGATTTATGTTGCAGAGCGACGTCACCAACGTCGCACTCGCCAGCAGAGACGTGCCTGGACTGCCCCAGAAGGACCTTCAGCTTCTAGTAAGTGTAAACATATTTAATTTATTTTTAATCCAGGCTATGTGGGAGTGTAGCTGCAGTGATATAAGAGCACTAGTGGTTAGTAATGGGATCCAGCCCCAAACTATTCAGATCAGAGGCGTAGCTGATTGAGTGCACCCCCCCCCCCACTTAGTGGCCTCCCAAACGCATGTTTCCAACTTCACAGGCACATACTACTTGTTGTTGTGGTTATAATATTGTATTAGATAGATGACTGTATAAACTACTAGATCATCTATGCTGTTAAGTACAGTACAATACCCTAGTCTAAATACTCTACCACCACATAATTCAGTAAAATATAGGAATAATAGGAGTAAAAAACAAGGGGACAAGGGGACTCCTATGTTAACCCTTTCAGTACCGGAGGTTTTTTCGGTGATGCATTTTCGTTTTGCGCTCCCTGCCTTCAAACAGCCATAACTCTTTTATTTTTCTGTTCACATAGCTGTATGAGGGCTTGTTTTTTGCGGGACAAGTTGTACTTTCCAACGCCACCATTTAATATTGCATATGGTGTAGTGGGAAGCGGGAAAAAAATTCCAAATCAGGTGAAATTGCAAAAAAAACGCTATTCCGCTACAGTTCTACGGGTTTCTTATTTACAGCGTTCGATGTGCATTAAAACTGATCTGTTATTTTCATTCTACTGGTCAGTACGAATCCAGCAATACCTAATATGTATAGTTTTTCCTGCGTTTTGATAGTGAAAAAAAAATTAGAAAGTTGCCCTTTTTTTTTTTTTTTTTTTTCCTTGTCATATCTTGACCCCTATAACTTTTTGGTATTTATGTGTACAGAGCTGTATGGGGGCTCATTTTTTGCGGGACAATCTGAAGATTTTATTAATACCATTCTGGGGTGCGTATGACTTTTTGATCACTTTTTATTTAATTTTTTTTAGAAAAAAAAAGCGACAAAAAACGGCAAATCGCAATTTGGACGCTTTTTTTCCGCCACACAATTCGCCGTATTGGATTTTTTTTTTATATTTTAAAAGTACGGGCGTTTTCGGTCACGGTGATACCCATGATGTCTATATTTAGTGTTATTTAGGTATTTATTTTTTACTTATACGGAAAGGGGGGTGATTTGAACTTTTATATCTTTTTTATTTTTTATATATTTTTTAACATTTTTTTTAAATTTTTTTTTACTATTTGAATGCTCAAATATGAGCTTATATATTGTGGCTTTTTAATTTTCTTTATGAGCAATCATGGATTTACTAGAGGCAGTTAAATCCATGAATTGCTCATTCTTATCCTGGCCTGCCATCTAGTGGCCAGAATAAGAATTGCACTTTGAAAACTGTAATCCTCACCAGCGAGGATTACAGTTTTCATATGGTGTACAGACACCCCGATTGGCCACACGGGGTGTCTGTACACCACCCGGAAGCGAACGCTTCCGGGTTTAGACGCAACTAGATGCCGTGATCACGTGTGATCACGGCATCTAGTCACCCCGGAAGACGCCGCCGACACAGTAGGTAGCGGCAAGTCTCTGCTGTTAGAAACAGCAGAGACTTGCCGGCCATGGACGCCCGCCGCAACCCGCGAGCGGGCGCCATGTGCCCGCATCGCCCCAGCGCCGTACATGTACGGCGCTGGTACTGTAAGGGTTAAAGGAAATCTGTCCCCAGTTTTTACATCACTAAACTAACAGTCCCCTGCCCCCATCAGACCTCAGATCAGCTTAATGTGCCCCCATCAGACCTCCGATCAGCGTATTGTGCGTGCATCGTCAGGTCATAGTGCACGCCGGCCAGGGAAAAGAGTGGAGCGCCGGATCGGAGGGAAGCCGCAGCACGGGACAGGTAAGAAAGGTTTTTACTTTAAACATATGTGGCTGGGTGGGCTGATCTGAGGTCTGATGGGGGTCCCTACATACAAGTGAGCGCTTCCATAATGGAAGTGCTCACTTGTATTGGCATGATTGTGTTAAGGCCATTCCTGCTGGGCCCCCCAGAGGTGGGGGGGCCCAGAGCCGTGGCCCCCCCAGCTCCCCGGTAGCTACGCCTCTGATTCAGATGTATCAACATCAGAAGTTACAACTGTTCATTTGAGTTGAATGTAATGCCATTATTTAATTTTTTTTATTAGAGCTGCAGCACCACAGAGGAGCCCCTCTACCCCTCCTCCACCCCAGCCAGTGAGGAGCCTACCCACACCTCCAACACCCCCCGAGGTAGAAGGTAGGTAAAATGAAAAGTGTAATGGGTGGAACTTCTGTGTTCAAAATATAAGCTAAATTTATGCTTTATCTTTTGTAGCTCCAACCGTCAGGGGAGAGGAAGCGGACCACCCAGTATGGGTGTCTAGTAAGTACAAAGCCCTAATTAGCACTAGGATCATGCCCCGCCTCATGTTATTGATAACTAGACTGTGTACACATTATGTTCTCCAAGTGGTTAGTGAAGCAGACATATCACAATAATTTTAAAATCAAGTTAGTTAAAGAAGTATAAACTTGTGTTACCCCAAAAATATTTAACAAAAATGTGAATCATATTATGCAGCGCTAAGGCGCTATTTGCAGCGGGGCGACCCTTCCCCTCCAGGGCCCTCTAAGGAGATGTCTCTCTTGTCCCAGTGTAGGAGTGCCAAGGGTATTTTAGGCCTACAGTGTCTCTGGGGTATGTGTCACGGTGTTCCTACCTTGATGGACGATAGGCCCCAGGCGGTGGCTCTGGGCTGCAAAATGATAGGTGGAATATTGAGGGTCGTCAAGTGAAATGAAGTCCAGACATCACTGGGGTGTTACAATTATAGTATTCGCATCTCTTTTTAACAAAGTGAGAACAGCCCTGCACCTCACATAGATCCAGAGATCTGCCCAAATACTGCTACATCAAGCTGGTTACTAAAGGGTAGTGTGACTAGTGTCTATTCTGCTGCATGTCAGGACTCATGTCCATCTCTCCCTATCACAGCTCAGGACAGGAGGCAGTTGAAGATTTAAACTGAGCATGTGCGGCCTTCTCAGTGAGCAGTTCAAAGAAAATTTAGAAAAAAAGGCTTATTTAAAAATATATTTCACTGAATAACTGAGCCAGTTCTAGTAGATATACAAAATATTTAATGACATGCAACTAGTATTCAGATCCAGGTGCTGCTTTGAAAGTTTAGAATATTTTTCGTGGGACAACCCTTTAACTTGATATTACATACTAATTATATTCCTGTTTCCACCCTACAGACATACCCACTGAGTTCGAGATGGAGGCCTCCATACGGCGATTTGGCGTGAAGCTCCACGCTGCCACCTGCCTCCTACGCAGCCTCCAGCTGGACCACCTGGAGCTGCAGCAATGATGGCGGACGTCGGCATCCGCTTTAATTTTTATTTAATTTATTTTTTGTATTTTTCTGTTTTTAAAAAGTTATTTTATTATTATTATCATTATTATTATTATTATTAATAATATTAGGTATATAACCTGTGGTTTGATATTTTTGTACACTTTAACCCCTTCCTGACATACTATGAAGAAATATTGTTAGGAACATATATGTAGTAACGCACAAGTGCTGCCAAAAATGACACGGAACAGGCACTCCAATACAAGGGTAAAGAAGGGCCTCATTCACATTGTGGAACAATTGTTCTTGTTGTGGGACTCATACACTCATAAAGCCTATGCACAAGTGACAAGTAACATACATAGTAACATAGTTTGTAAAAGGCCGAAAAAAGACATCTGTCCATCCAGTTCAGCCTGTTTTCCTACAAGTTGATCCAGGGGAAGGCAAAAACCCCTGTGAGGTAGAATCAATTTTC
>ONZH01009975.1:0-53932 GCA_900303285.1 Rhinella marina | reverse complement strand
TTATCTACAGATCTAACCTGTTCATTCCATGTCTAGGAAGCAAAGGGAATTCATTGTATATCAGTTAATGTGGAATATGTGTTTCATTCCACTATTATCTACACATCTTACATGTTCATTCCACATCTAGGAAGCACAGGGAATTTACTGCATGTCTGTTACTATGGAATATTTGTTAATTTGTCTATTATCTACACATCTAACCTGTTCGTTCCATGTCTAGGAAGCACAGGGAATTCATTGCATATCAGTTCATGTGGCATATGTGTTCATTCCACTATTATCTACACATCTAACCTGTTCATTCCACGTCTAGGACACATAGGGAAGTCATGACATGTCTGTTTATGTGGAATATGTGTTCATTCCATTATTATCTACACATCTAGACTGTTCATTCCATGTCTAGGAAGCACAGGGAATTTACTGCATGTCTGTTACTGTGGAATATTTGTTCATTCATCTATTATCTACACATCCAACCTGTTCATTCCATGTCTAGGAAGCACAGGGAATTCACTACGTGTCAGTTAATGTGGAATATGTGCTCATTCCACTATTATCTACACATCTAACCTGTTCATTCCATGTCTAGGAAGCACAGAGAATTCACTACGTGTCAGTTAATGTGGAATATGTGTTCATTCCACTATTATCTACACATCTAAACTGTTCATTCCATGTCTAGGAAGCACAGGGAATTCACTACATGTCAGTCAAAGTCGAATTTGTGCTCATTTCACTATTATCTACAGATCTAACCTGTTCATTCCATGTCTAGGAAGCAAAGGGAATTCATTGTATATCAGTTAATGTGGAATATGTGTTCATTCCACTATTATCTACACATCTTACATGTTCATTCCACATCTAGGAAGCACAGGGAATTTACTGCATGTCTGTTACTATGGAATATTTGTTAATTTGTCTATTATCTACACATCTAACCTGTTCGTTCCATGTCTAGGAAGCACAGGGAATTCATTGCATATCAGTTCATGTGGCATATGTGTTCATTCCACTATTATCTACACATCTAACCTGTTCATTCCACGTCTAGGACACATAGGGAAGTCATGACATGTCTGTTTATGTGGAATATGTGTTCATTCCGTTATTATCTACACATCTAGACTGTTCATTCCATGTCTAGGAAGCACAGGGAATTTACTGCATGTCTGTTACTGTGGAATATTTGTTCATTCATCTATTATCTACACATCCAACCTGTTCATTCCATGTCTAGGAAGCACAGGGAATTCACTACATGTCAGTTAATGTGGAATATGTGTTCATTCCACTATTATCTACACATCTAGACTGTTCATTTCACGTCTAGGAACCACAGGGAGTTTACTGCATGTCTGTTACTGTGGAATATTTGTTCATTTGTCTATTATCTACACATCTAACCTGTTCATTCCATGTCTAGGAAGTATAGGGAAATCATTGTATATCAGTTAATGTGGAATATGTGTTCATTCCACTATTATCTACACATCTTACATGTTCATTCCACATCTAGGAAGCACAGGGAATTTACTGCATGTCTGTTACTATGGAATATTTGTTAATTTGTCTATTATCTACACATCTAACCTGTTCATTCCATGTCTAGGAAGCACAGGGAATTCATTGTATATCAGTTAATGTGGAATATGTGTTCATTCCACTATTATCTACAAATCTAGCCTGTTCATTCCACCTCTAGGAAGCACAGGGAATTTACTGCATGTCTGTTTTTGTGGAATATGTGTTCATTCAACTATTATCTACACATCTAATCTGTTCATTCCATGTCTAGGAAGCACAGGGAATTCACTACATGCCTGTTTATGTGGAATATCTGTCCATTCAACTATTTTCCACACATCTTACATGTTCATTCCATATCTAGGAAGCACAGAGAATTTAGTACATGTCAGTTTATGTGGAATATCTGTCCATTCAACTATTTTCCACACATCTAACCTGTTCATTCCATATCTAGGAAGCACGGGAAATTCATAGCATGTCAGTTAATGTGGAATATGTGTTTATTTCACTATTATCTACACATCTAACCTGTTCATTCCACGTCTAGGAAGCACAGGGAATTTACTGCATGTCTGTTACTGGGAATATTTTTTCATTCATCTATTATCTACACATCTAACCTGTTTATTCCACATTTAGGAAGCACAGGGAATTTATTGCATATCAGTTAAAGTGGAATATGTGTTCATTCCACTATTATCTACACGTCTAAACTGTTCATTCCATGTCTAGGAAGCACAAGGAATTCACTGCATGTCAGTTAATGTGGAATATGTGTCAATTCAACTATTATTTACAAGTCTAACCCGTTCATTCCATGTCTAGGAAGCACAGGGAATTCGCTGCATGTCTGTTTATGTGGAATATGAGTTCATTCCACTATTATCTACACATCTAACCTGTTCTGTTCATTCCATGTCTAGGAAGCACAGGGGATGCACTGCATGTCTGTGTATGTGGAATATGTGTTCATTTCACTATTATCTATATATCTAACCTGTTCATTCCATGTCTAGGAAGCGTAAGGAATTCACTGCATGTCAGTTAATGTGGAATATGTGTCAATTCAACTATTATTTACAAGTCTTGCCCATTCATTCCATGTCTAGGAAGCACAGGGAATTTACAACATGTTAGTTTATGTGGAATATGTGTTTATTCCATCAGTATCTACACATCTAACCTGTTCATTCCACATCTAGGAAGCACAGGGAATGCACTGCATGTCAGTTTATGTGGAATATGTGTTTATTTCATGTGTAGGAAACATATGAAACCCATTTTACCTCTCTGTATATTTGTACAAATATGTTAGACTGTTCATTCTTTTTCTTCATTCTTTTTCTTCATTCTTTTTAGTATGTCCCCACCAGGTACATTACATGGGAAACAGTTGCATAACATTGAATATAATACATATTAATGCTGGTGATGACATCAATGCACAGAATTACATTTCTAGAGTAGCACACAGATAGAAGCTGGTTACGCAGAGTTGTAACACTACTCTGGGGTGTTACACATGTACTGCCCCTAGCCGTAAGCACTGCTCCAGGTGTCCACCGTGACGTGCACGCTGCTGCAGGGAGACAGCTGCAGGGAGCGTCCAATATTGTCTGCCACGTGGGAGGAGTAAAGGGCAGGGATAGCTTTGTTTGAGAAGTAATGCCGGCTAGCGACCTGCCAGCGTGGCTGAGCGCAAGCCATTAGCTCCCTAAAAGCTGTGCAGTCAACCAATTGGTATGGCAGAGACTGCACAACCAGCAACTTTGTCAGGTGACAATTCAGTTTGCACACTGTTGGATTACTTGTGACGTAAACCTGCTTCCTGGCCACGCACTCGACAATGGACGGCTGGCGAATAAGAGGAGGTGGAGATATGCACGCAGTGGGCGATGAGGTGTATGTACTAGTTACGCCCTTGGATGCAGCCGGCCTGACGCGAGGGACCCCGGGAGAAGTAGCCAGCTCTTCAGTATTAATGCGCTGCTCTAAATTGGCGGCATGACGCCGCTTCAGATGGTTCCACAGAGCAGTAGTCCCCACATTTGTGGCTTTCCCAAGGCTCAATTTCTGTTTACAGAAATTACACGTGGCCATGCTGCTGTCCCCCGGCAGAGTGCTTAAATACTTCAACACACCCGACGTGTGCCCTCAACAGCTGGCCAAGCTTGCACGCTTACACCCTGGTGCCGGCCCAACTATACTTGGGGTCTTGCTAGTTCCCAAGAAAGGCCTGGTCCTGGGCCTAACTCGCCTCTGCCCTCTGTTGCTGCCACTACTACCACCTTCCTCGTCAGAGATCAAACCCTCCTCACCAGCCCGATCCGCCTCCCAGGTGCTCCGGTCTAATACATCAGATTCATCATCAGACTCCTCCCCACCACTTTTTTCGGACTGCAAATTAGGCTGTTCCCCACCAACCGCCAATTCCGGGCAGTCCAAACTCTGACTGCCCTCTAAGAAATCCTCAGGGAGGCTGTCCTCTATAACCGCCGGATTATGCGGTGGGGTTCGGTGTTTTTTTAATTTAGAAATTGCAGAAGGGACACCACTAGGAGGGGGCACTCAAGCCCAAGAGGTGGCAGAAAATGACGGGCTTTGCTGGAGCGGAATGGTGGAGCAGGAGGAACGCTCTGAGTCTGACCCCTGGCTACATATGGATACTGTATCAGCAGATGACAGCAGATCATCCGGTTTTGACTGAGATGAGCGTGCCATCCACTCCACTACCTAATCCACTTTCTCCTTCACTACAATTTTGCTCCTTTGTGACTTAGCCTGATTAAACAGTGGCCAACTATTACGAATTACAGAAGTAGAAGCTCCGGCTACAGGTCCTTTGGCACTGCTGCCCTGTGCCACCTTATCCTTTTTTTGGAGCTCGAGGTCTGGCTGGAACTGGACCCTTTTGCTTATCAATTCCAGACATTTTTCACTTGACTGTGGCCCTGCAGCTGGTCTTTGTCCCTGTATCTCTCCCTGTCTCTCTCCCTATATCTCTCCTTGCCTGATTAATTACTAGTCCTGCACTTGTGATGCATCACTGGCTTTCTGAGCCTGAGCCAATCAGAGCAAGCTCTGCCCACTAGGTCAGGTGACCGCTTTCTTCCCGGGCTTTTGCCTTACGAATCACGAACTAACAGTAAAAGTTCGCTAATTAACTGGATTCGTACGCATCAGGGTATAAACTAACTTATACGTAGCATTAGCGTACAAGTTATCGAACAAGTACGTAGCGAATGCGTAGAAAGCTTTAAGAACATTTTCAAATCTAACGAAGTGAATCTCAAAAAATCCGGATTCAATTCGCAGTGGAAAATTTCCAAGATTCGTATCGAATCTACGAAGCGGCGAATAGATTCGCTCATCTCTAATAGTTATTAGATCTCCCCTCAGTCATCTTTTTTCTAAAGTGAATAACCCTAATTTTCATAATCTTTCTGGGTACTGTAGTCCACCCATTCCAGTTATTACTTTAGTTGCCCTCCTCTGAACCCTCTCCAGCTCTGCTATGTCGGCCTTGTTCACAGGAGCCCAGAACTGTACACAGTACTCCATGTGTGGTCTGACTAGTGATTTGTAAAGTGGCAGGACTATGTTCTCATCACTGGCATCTATGCCTCTTTTGATGCAACCCATTATCTTATTGGCCTTGGCAGCAGCTGTCTGACACTGGTTTTTACAGCTTTTTTTGCTGTTCACTAAAATTCCTAGGTCCTTTTCCATGTCCGAGTTACCCAGTGTTTTACCATTCAGTATGTACTGGTGACTTGCATTATTCCTTCCCATATGCATAACCTTACATTTGTCAGTGTTAAACCTCATCTGCCACTTCTCTGCCCAAGCCTCCAGTCTATCCAGATCCATCTGTAGCAGTGTATTGTCCTCTTCTGTGTTAATTACTTTACACAGTTTAGTGCCATCTGCAAAAATTAATATTTTTCTGTGCAAGCCTTCTACAAGATCATTAATAAATATATTGAAGAGAATATGGCCCAGTACTGACTTCTGTGGTACCCCACTAGTGACAGTGATCCAATCTGAGTATGTACTGTTAATAACCACCCTCTGTTTTCTATCACTGAGCCAGTTACTTACCCACATACAGACATTTTCTCCCAGTCCTACATTCTCATTTTATATACTAACCTTTTATGTGGTACAGTGTCAAATGCTTTGGAGAAGTCCAGATATACGACGTCCATTGATTCATGCATGATGATGATGATGCATGATGACATGCAGTCAAGTCTAGAACTTATTTCCTCATAGAAACTGATTAAATTAGTTTGACATGACCGATCCCTCATAAAGCCATGCTGATATGGAGTTATTTGCTTATTTTCATTGAAGTACTCCAAGATAGCATCTCTTAGCAAACCTACCCACGACAAAAATTAAACTTACCGGCCTATAGTTTCCGGGCTCTGTTTTTGTACCCTTTTTGAATATTGGCACCACATTTGCTATGCGCCTATCCTGTGGAACACTTCCTGTCAGTATAGAGTCTTTAAATATCAGAAATAAGGGTTTGGCTATGACATTACTTAATTCTCTTAGGATACGGGGGTGTATGCCATCTGGTCCTGGCAATTTGTCCATTTTAATCTTTTTAAGACACCGCTGTACTTCTTCCTGGGTCAGACAGGGCACTTTTATTGGATAATTTACTTTTAGATTCTGCATTTCATCTGACAGTTTATTTTCCTCAGTGAATACAGTGGAGAAAAAAATATTTAATAGCTTTGCTTTCTCCTCATCGCTCTCTGCAACTCCCCTCTCATTACTCTGTAAGGGGTCGACACCTTCAGATTTATACTTTTTACTATTTATATAATTTTAGGGTTAGTTTTACTCTCTTTGGCGATTAATCTCTGAGTCTCTAGTTTGGCTGTTTTTATTTGTCTTTTACATTCAATTTTTTTCCTTATAGTTTTTCAATGCTTCCTCACTCCGCTCCTGTTTTAGCTATTTAAATGCTTTCTTTTTGTCATTTATTGCTTTCTTTACAGTTCTACTTATCCACATTGTTTTTTTTCTTGTTTCTTA
Organism: Rhinella marina; assembly: GCA_900303285.1. Classification (NCBI taxonomy): domain Eukaryota; kingdom Metazoa; phylum Chordata; class Amphibia; order Anura; family Bufonidae; genus Rhinella; species Rhinella marina. Next base: position 47,344 of record ONZH01009975.1, on the reverse strand, counting down.
TCCTTTTATTCTCAGAAGGTATGTACCTCTCACAATTAGATATTAGGATGCTTTTAAAAATATCCCATTTTATGGCTGTATTTTTATTTTTGAGGACTTTGTCCCAGTTAGTTAGGCCTATAGCCTCTCTTAGTTGGCTAAATTTTGCTTTTTTAAAGTTTTGGTATTTTTGTTCCACCCTGAAGAAACACTCTTTTGAATGACAATTTGAAGGTTATTATATTATGGTCACTATTTCCCAGGTGTCCTCCAACCTGCACATCTGTTGTTCTGTCAGGTCTATTGGTTAATACTAAGTCTAGTATGGCCGTCCCTCTAGTCAAGTCTTGAACCAGTTGGGAAAGGTAATTGTCTTTGATTATTTCCAAGAACCTGTTTCCTTTATGAGATATACAGGTTTCAGCTGTTTATTTAGATCCAAGATCTAGGCTTCCAAATATGCAACGTGATTACATATTTGGGAAAAATGTATTCACCCTCGAATGGCTCTTCAAGGCATGCATACATTGCACAGGACACACACTTAGTAGCATTGTCCATGGAACACATGTTAGATGGGGTTACACAGTACAGAAAGAAAACAGTAAATATGAGATAAGATGTGGACCCTGTTTGCTGTAGTTGGAGGACTAGCTCAAATCAATTTAACAACACACAAGGAAAATCTTGCCAACCATAGTTTTTTGCTCCTTGTCTTAAACTCTGGTTCTTTAAACTCTACTTCTACACAGCCCACTTACATAGCAAGCCCAGTTCAGAGCAAGCTCAGGAAGAGTTTAGCTATGAAATGAATAGCACCTGGGTGGTGGACTATCATCTGCTTTTCTGGGGTGCGAAGCCTCTTAACCTTCCACGAGATAGTATGCATAAAGCATTTGCCTGTAAAGGCTATAATCTCCTAAGAGACCTACAAGTAATCTGAGAGTTTTCACAGTGACACCAAAGACAGGAGGACCTCTGCTCAACAAGCGCAACCAGATTCATGAGTTACAGAACAGTAGAAAGTAAAGAAAAAATAACAACTGAAGAAACAAACACACAGGCTACTTTCACACTAGCGTTTTATAATTCCGGTATTGAGTTCCGTCATAGGGGCTCAATACCGGAATAAAACGCTTCAGTTTTGTCCCCATTCATTGTCAATGGGGACAAAACTGAACTGAAGACAACAGAATGCTCCTAAAAGCATTCTGTTCCGTCTTCAGACCGAAGAGCAAACCGCAGCATGCTGCGGTTTGCTCTCCGGTCCAGGCATCCGCACCAAGACGGATCTGTCATGACCCCCAATGAAAGTCAATGGGGACGGATCCGTTTGGTGTGCCACAATGGTGAACGGATCCGTCCTCCATTGACTTTCAATGGAGTTCATGACTGATCCGTCACCTGCACACATACATACATACATACATACACATAACCATACACAGACATATACACATACAAATACACATACATACTTACATGTTCCCGGCAGGTCTTCACAGCGCAGGAGGAGCAGGACGGCACACACATAGGACGATTCCACCCAGCAGAGGGCGCTGTGGGGAATTGTCTTATGTGCGCGCCGTCCTGATCCCCCTGCGCTGTGGAGACCTGCCGGGAGCATGTAAGTATGTATGTGTATTTGTCTGTGTGTATGTACTGTGTGACGTGTGGGGCCAGAGCGCGGTTCCGGCCCCACACATGTCCCTGCGGCAGCACGGATCCGGTGGCAACCTTCACCTGCCGGATCCGGGCTGCCGCTGGTGTGAAAGAGGCCTAAAGGTGTAAATAACTATACCGGAAAGGTGGCTATATAAATTACACCTCTCCTATCACCACCTTTCTTAGGCTTCTTTCACATTAGTGTTATTGCTGGATCCATCAGGGTTCAGCAATAACGCTTCCGTTACTGATAATACAACCATGTGGATCCGTAATGAACGGATCCGGTTGTATTATCTTTAACATCGCTGGGATGGATCCGTCATGAACTCCATTGAAAGTCAATGGAGGACGGATCCGTTTACTACTGTGTCACACCGAACGGATCCGTCCCCATTGACTTGCATTGGGGGTCATGTTGCATGTTGCGATTTGCTCTCCGGTCTGGAGATGTAAGTGAACGGAATGGTCCTAAATGCATTCCGTTCTCTTCAGTTCAGTTTTATCCCCATTGACAATGAATGGGGGCAAAACTGAAGCGTTTTTTTACGGTATTGAGCCCCTATGACGGAACTCATTACTGGAAAAAGGAAATGCTAGTGTGAAACTAGCTTTATTGTGACAGAACTTGTCTATTTTCTGGTTGCAATCCGTTATATTCCTTCCCCACCTTCACAAATGACAAGATATCTAGATTTTGATCTCCAAAGAGACCACAACTATTGCCTAGTACAAACTGTATGCGGTTAACTAGATCTTGGTAAAGAGACGGGTGTCCCCACCCGATTGCTGGATCCTCAGTATTGCAGGACATTGGAGCTGGAATTTTATCTTCTTTGTGTGGAGCAAATATAACTGAATTCCCTCATTTTGCTTGTCAGTTCAAAAGAGCAGTCTGCAAACACAAGTAGTTTTCCTCCATGTAACATAAGAGGGGATTTGTGGACCCAAAAAGCTCTCAAGATTTCCTCCGTATGATTATGGTCCAAATATTGTACTATGACTTGGAGTGTTCTATTCATGGGGGCTTTGTCTTTGAATTGCTGTGACCTAGTCTACATTTGTAAGGAGCCAACAATCGATGTGCTCTATCCACGCTTTTGCTACCCTAAATACCCAAAGCTGCTGGTAGTTCTTCTTCACAAAGCACCTGTAGAAGTGAGGACTTGATGGATTCTATATGAGTGAAGATTCATAGGTTGTGCCTGCGTGAATGATTTTCCAAATCTTCCATATGGTGTCTCAGTTTATTATCTTCTAGGAAGTTCACTCTCAGCTTAAGCTTGTCCAGTCTATTAGTATGTGCCTCTACCTATGTCTGGAGCTGCTGCAAAGAGGTGGAAACTAATTCAAATGTCTTTAATATCTGGGGCCAAAATGTTTCGCCACCTCTATGGTGAGCTTTTTCTAATACGACAGGGGGACAAAGTTTCCTAGAGTCAGAACAGATATCTCAGTCTATCTCTCCTGCATACAAGTCTGCTGATTGCTCACCATGTGCTGGATCAGTATGATCTAAAAGTAGGCAGTGGAGTCTGGTCAGAGAAGGTGATGCAGGACTAAGCTCCTCACCAGGCAGCCTTACATCCCATTGCCAGAACCGGAAGTCTCAGAATGTATATTTTTCATTAATGTTCCTTTGGTATTATTTTTTTCTTGTCATCTTGACTAGATTAAAATGTGTATTTTTTTTAATGCAATCTAAATCTGCAATGCTGGTTTAACCAAGATGCTTGTGGGTTTCTTTCATTATGTTCTGCCCAGATGACTGAAGTAGCAGAAGCTTTCTACAAACCATACTATATGGTTATATGGGTAGCCCAAGCCCATTAATATGTCATTAGGATTTGTGATTTGTGCCATATACAATTCTGGTGTCTTCTTATGTGACAGAGTGTACCCCTTCAGAAACCAGGGCCAGGACTTCTGGGGGCGGAGCATCCAGGATGGCTGCATCTTAACACGGCTTCTCCGCACCGACATCTGTAACGGAGGATCGGGAGCCATCCACCCCACAGGTGATATCGGGGCTCCTGGCCACAAACCCCCACAGTGCCCCGGAAGCCAGCGGTAAGACCGTATCGGTATTAGGAGACGGGACTGAGACTTACCGGCATGCTCCAGTGTTGCCCGCGTGAAGACCATGTGACTTGGCCCCAGGAGCAGTGGCGCGGCTGCCTCAGGAGGATTGTGAGTGGTGGCAGTCATCCAGTACCACCGCATCAGGGGTCCTCTACACCCTAACATCCGGGAATCACCCAAGTGACAGACTATACAAAAGGAGATAAGTGGCTCAGGGAAAAACCGAGTGTATAATACATAACATCAAATTGTCCCAGCCTTATATACCTCCTAAAGACATCTGCCTAGGTTTCTAAGGGCAGAGACAGAGAAGCAGGAAAAGGCAGCCATCTCACTTCAGACGCCATTTTGTGAAGGGGGGGGGAGAGAAAGGGAACAGACCTATCACTGCAAACAACCACATGCTTCTTAATATGCCATCTTGTAACCTGCTCCCCCTACAATCAAGTGGTAACCGAATGTTCTTAATATCCTAATGTAAATAACTAACGTTGAATGAGCCCCCCTCACATTTAACGCATCACTCCTCTTGATCTGAATTCGGGAATGGACACATTTCTTATGGGCCCACAACCACAGAGGCAACTGCGCAAAACGTCATCTACCTTTACTACACCTAAATCTCAAATGTCCAAATCCCCAAACAAAGCCACAATGAGAAACAAGCAGACGTCCACCAATGTTCGATCGGACAAACCAATTCTAAATTCGCCGCAATTCCCGCAAGAACTGTTGTCAAGCGACATCACAACAGCGAAAATTTCTCCTTCGCGTAGTCCACTGCCTTCTTCGCCTCCGGATGCCATTCAAACGACAGCGGTGGCACAAGAGGTATCGAGACTACTGTTACCGCTCTTTGATAAAAGATTGGATGTTTTACATGCCTCCATAAATTCAGCTTTGGCCCAAATTACCTCTAATGCGCAAAAGATTACCGAGTTGGAGAACAGAATAGTAGTCAGGGAAACAAACAGGGAGACGGTTATGGCCTCCCTGCGACAACGTGAAACCACAGAAGCTATGCTGAGAGAAAAGCTGGAAGATCTAGAAAACAGAGACCGGCGAAATAATCTGCGTTTTGTTGGTATTCCGGAATCAATCATGACTTCCTTCTTGGCGATCAAGATCCCTCAGGCCCTAAATCTAGACCTGCTAGCCAATCCTATGATAGTTGAGAGGGCTCACCGCTTGGGACCACCCAGAGACCAAGGGGGGGGCCGCCCCAGATTGGCCATAGCCAAATATGTACATTGGGCCACGAAAGATAATATTGCGTACCGCAACCAAAAGCATCTAGTGATAGATGGCCAGAAAATCCTAATATTCCAGGACTTTTCAACTATGGTGGAGCAGAAGCGTAAAGCCTTCGTGGGCATCTGTGGCTACCTGCATGATCAGAACATACGTTTCCAACTCCTATATCCGGTCAAACTGAGAGTGCAACTTGATGGCCACAGCCACATTTTTGATGATCCGGTGGAAGCCAGGAGATTCTTTGGCCAACGGGATGGCGGCTGATTATTTCTGAACTTTGGGGTTGCGAGCTACGCCCTTCATGTGGTGTTATAATTTCTCTTTCTCTTATCTCTTCCAAAGTACTTTGCTCTTCTATGTTTTTCCATGTTGACACCATCTGGTGTCGATTGATGCTTTATCTTGTTTATTACAAATTTGTTTTTCTGTTTTAGGTTAAAACTAATGATGCTTGGGATCTGGGACCCCCCCTCTGCTATGTGGCACCGCTCTTGCCTGCTTGCTGGGACGGGTGGGAGTGAACTCTCTGATGATTGGGCTTCTAGATGACTACCGGGTATCGCCTTGGTCAGATGAGTACCACATCTGAGGACACTACGTCCACCTCACCACACCTAAAAATGATTACCTGGAATGTTGCTGGGTTAAATACCCCGACAAAAAGACGAAAGGTGCTGACACATCTAAAGCGATTTAAGCCAGATATTATATTTCTCCAGGAGACACACTGGAAGGTGTCTTCCCGATCCACTCTTAAAGCCCCATGCCTTACAGCTTCTTATACTACCAAATCGAGAGGGGTGGCAATGTTATTCAAGCAGGGACTACGATATGACATACAGGACACACTGACTGACGCGGCAGGTCATTACCTTCTCTTAGATGTCTTTATAGAACAAGTACCATACACACTCTTAAACATTTATGCACCGAACTCCTCAGACTCGGCCTTCTTCACTTCCATTACAGAACTGCTTGCATGTCGAGGGAATTGTAAACTGATACTGGCTGGAGACTTTAATACTGTATTAGACTCATAATTAGACAGGTCACACGACAGAACACAACATTCTCCGGCCTCTCGGGCAGTATTACATCTTATGGACCAGTCACACCTCTGCAACACGTGGAGAACGATCCATAATGACGCTAGGGAATACAACTATTACTCTAAGGTACACAACTCCTTTTCACGCATTGATCTCATCCTGACCTCTATCACCCTGTTAGACAACTTGATAGATGTCACTTTACATCCTATAGCGATTTCAGATCATGCCCCAGTCACAATCAAACTTCATGCCTTCCAATCGCAGACGCGATCACGCTTGTGGAGGTTCCCAGTGTATCTCTTTGAATCAGAGGACTTTAAAGATTACCTTAAAATTCATTGGACTAATTATTTAGATGACAATGATGTCCATCTACATGACACCCCGCTCCTCTGGGCAACCTCCAAGGCAGTCATGTGCAGACACATCATAGACTATGTGACACTAAAGAAAAAAGGGACAAGGCTTTTGACACATTGCATTCTAATCTCCTACAAGCTCAACACGCACAGACCCCCACTGTACACACTAAACAGGCATTTATAGATGCCAAATCTGTTTTAGACACCTTTGTACAAGGACAGGCACATTGGCTTACTAGATGCACCCAAAATAAATATTTTAGATGGGGAATGCTACTTGCTTCACTCACTAAACCTTTTAAAAGTATGAAACCCATTGCTAGAATTAAATGCCCAGAAACAGGTCGCACATATTCCACGACAGATGAAATCACAGAGGTATTCATTAATTATTATGAGGACTTGTACAGAGCCTCGCCCACCAACCAAGAGAGGACACAAACATTCTTGGACTCCCTATGAATGCCCTTCTTATCTGAAGATCAACGAACCTTTCTCGATGCTGATATTACGGAAGAGGAAGTGAGACAGGCCATTAGTAACTCCCACAACCGTAAAACCCCAGGCCCAGATGGTCTATCTGTGGAATACAATAAATTATCGCCAGAAATAATCCCCACCTTAACAACCCTATACACCCAAATATATAAAGAGGGGGCTGAGGTGGATCGTTTTACGGAGTCTAGAATGATTGTATTTCCCAAACCAAACAAAAATCCAGATTTACCGCAGTCATATAGACCGATCACCTTACTGAACCAAGATTATAAACTATTACCAAAAATTATAGCCAATAGAATTCAGTCTTTTCTCCCTTCCCTGATACATCCTACCCAATCGGGTTTTACTAAGAGGAGACATGCAGTTAGTAATGTGAGACGAGTAATAGCGACAACGGTAGCGGCCCAAGATCCATTGCTACCACAGACGCTTCTCCTTAGTTTGGACGCGGAGAAGGCATTTGATACGGTATCATGGCCTTATCTTCGCACCTCCTTAGTAACTAGAGGTTTTGGACCTGGATTTAAACAATTCGTAGCAAACAGGTATACTAATGTTGCTACTTCAATAACAATCAATGGGAAACTGTCCAGGTGTTTAGATCTCTTTAGGGGCACGAGACAGGAATGCTCTCTATCCCCAATCCTGTTTAACCTATCCTTAGACCCACTCTTACACCACCTACATGCTACGCATAGCTTCAGCGGGGTGAAACTGGGGGGTGGAGAGATAAGGGCTGTAACATTTGCGGACGATGTCCTGTTAATGATTTCAAATCCCAGGGACTCGCTCGAGATCCTGTTGACTGACCTAAAAGGAATAGGTTCTCTTTCGGGTTATACTATTAACTAGGAGAAAACAGAGGCAATACTCCTAAACGGACCTAGGAGACCGTTATGGACCAAAAATTTCCCTTTCACATGGAAGGATAAAGCCATAAAATACCTGGGGGTTATCATATCAAAAAATCCGTCTCAGTTATATAGTCACAACGTGCGACCTTACCTCTCCTCCTTGGAGACTACCTTGCAGACATGGAAACATTTTTCATTGTCTTATGTGGGTAGAGCTAACTTCCAAGACTCCTTTATATATTACAAATGTTGCCTATATACCTCAGACCAAAAGATGAAAAAAGTATAAACTAACTCTATAGACGGTTCATTTGGAACGGAAAGCGCTCTAGAATGGCATGGCAAATCCTACAGCAACCGAAACTGAATGGAGGCCTTAATTTCCCAAACATTAGCTTGTACAATATTGCGATCCTAATGAGAGTGGTGCGAGATTGGCTTCATTTTTCCTCATATTACACCCCATTGAATATAGACCAATGTTTCACACCGCGAATAGCCCTACCAAACTTATTACATGTACCTTATGAGGAACTTCCACAAATGGTAAAAGATAACCCTCTTATGTCAACGTGGCAGGCATGGTGTAAATCTAGAGGTCTATCTTCATTATACTCTTCCTACTCTACACATCTAAGGGTGCATTCACATCACCGTTAGGGTATCTGTTCAGGCTTTCCGTTATAACATCGTTATAACGGAAAGAAACGGAATCCCTAGGACGGACATCAAAACGGACACCTTTAAGAGGCATTCCGTTTTGATCCGTCATAATAGAAGCCTATGGCCCTGCATAACGGATCCGTCTGGATGCCGTTATGCTGGACGGAAAACAAAGTCCTGTTGACAGGACTTTGTTTTCCGTCCAGCATAACGGCAACCAGACGGATCCGTTATGCAGGGCCATAGGCTTCTATTATGACGGATCAAAACGGAATGCCTCTTAAAGGTGTCCGTTTTGATGTCCGTCCTAGGGATTCCGTTTCTTTCCGTTATAACGATGTTATAATGGAAAGACTGAACGGAAGCCCTAACGGTGATGTGAACGAGCCCTAACACTGTTACTGAATCCCTCTTTTCAAAACGGTTCCTCACATCCTGTTTTGAAACGCTGGCACTCGCAGGGTATAACCAACATAGACAAACTTAATATACAAACCAAATTGGTCAAATCTATAGAGGAGCTACAGAGGGAATTTCCAAATGTGTTTTTTCCTTTCTTCCCCTACTTACAGGCAAAGAGTTATATCATAAAAACACTCCCTTCCTTAACAGACGCGGAAAGGAATCCATACCTTAGAAAGTGGTTCTGGAGCTCTAACGAGACCAAAAGACAAATAACCATTAATTATAAATTCCTACATGTCCCGCTCGATTACGCTGGGTCAAAGGCTCCCATTACTAAATGGAAACTTGAGATACCACAAGCCACCCCATCTATGATTCTTAGAGCTCTAGAACGTTCATACAAATATCTGCCTTCTGCGTGCTATGTTGAAATGGTCCTGCAAATCTGTCATAGATCTTATTTAACCCCAAGAAGGGGACTTAACATGGGCATATATGTATGATTTCTCTAACTGTTTTAAATGTGGGGCTTTGGATGCTGGTCTGTATCATTGCCTGTAGGATTGCTCAAAAATCAGGGAGTTCTGGGACAAAATAATTGCATTTACTAACACACATTTGACTAAATTTACCCCTCTTGGTCCACTTTGGGCTATATTTGGATATCTGGATAAGGATAAATATACTTGTACTCCAGGATGTAGAAAATTACTACACTTTGTGGCGGCAGCCGGGGCCAAGGCTATTTAACCACCTCCCTTCAAGCTTTTCTTGGAGAAATTCTCCTATATTATGAGAATGGATTGGGTGGAGGCGTCGCAGCAGAAGAAAAAGAAAGTACAACATTTCTTTCAGGTGTGGGAAAGCTTTATTAATATATTGCCATTACACATACGAAAAGCCATACATGAATGTTTTTCCTTGACCACATGGTTTCAGGAACAGGTGTTGCTAGGTGAAGAGCCTATTCTGAGCATTTACTTCCTTTTTCTTTTCTTTTTGTACTTGATGTTGTTTGCTGTTCGTTGTCATCCTATTCTTCACATGCATGTAGAGCCATGTTTATTTCTGGTAAACAATGAGGGAGGAGGGGGGAAAATATGCCACGAAAATAGGCTTAAGTAATTAGTACATCTTAAACCTCTTACCCTTATTGTTGATGCTAGCTAGGACTGAACATGAAAACACACTGTATTGCTAAAAGTTTGTGTGTAAACTAACATTGCAATTGCTCGACTATTTACATACTGGAATTTGAAGGACTTTGAGTGAGCGCAGTGATTTGATGCTACTGTAATAGTCACATAAATGTATGACAATCTATAATTGTTTGATGTTTGTTTGAAAATGTTGAAAACTCAATAAAAACATTTATTAAATTAAAAAAGAAAAAAAAACAGGGCCTGGGGGCTACCACTACCACTGCACCTCTTACAGTCCTGCTTTATTTTAGGTATTCTTTCTGATATTCTTTCTAACTTTTAAATATCCAAACCTTATTTTAGCTGCATTGGATGGAGCTTTCACCAGCATGCCCATTATAGATATAAAAGAATAAAATGAATACAATGCAGCAGTTGCTTTCTTCCACACTTTGGCAAAATTCTGTGGGGTTTTTCTTTAATTTTGCCTAAATCGCAAAAAAAAAGCCACATAACCACCACACATAAATAAGCCCTAAGGCTACCTGCACACAGGTGTCTTGCAGAAATTCCTCATACATTTCTGTGCATTTCCGCACCAAATCTGCACTAAAAACCACATGTTACTTGCAGTCTTTGGTACGGATAAGATGTCATTTTGCAGCAGATCTCACCCTTGCATTAAAAAAGGTGAAATCCATATAAAAGAACCTCACAAAGAATTGACATGCTTCAGATTTCAAAATCCGATTAAAAAGGTCAATTTTAAAATGACCAAAAAGGAAAGTGTACATGGAATTTGTGAAGTCTCCTAAACTTTACTGGTACTGTATTATGCTGCAGAAAAACCATGCATAATGTGTGAAGATAGCCTAAAGCTAGCTGACTGATGGCTGATCAGACATTACAAAAGAGGTGTTTTTTCTGTACATTCTTTTAAAAGGAATGTGTTGTCAAAAATTACACACTACTTAAAGACAATGGATATAGAAATAATGATTTTTACATATGTCTCATAAACAGTGTGCAAATAATGTTAGCTCCTCTTCATTTAGAGAAGTGTAGATACACTACAGACAGTAATTTTTGGTGTGTTAGGTAGTGCAGACTTAGAATGGGCTGTAACAGAACATTTCTGACAATAGCATTACTGAGATGTATGGAAGTATACACATTCACTGCATGCAAGCACATAAACACATTCACTCCACACACAATCATTGGTAAGCACAAATGGACTCTAATACATTAAAACATGTATGTACTTGGCTGCATAGATACTTGCATCCATTTGTGCAGACATACAGAAATAATCACCAGGTAATGGCAACTACTATTTTTTTAATAAAAAAAAAAAGAAGAAAATGCACTCATTATAGTGTCACTTCCTTAATTCTCTTGCAATAGGCACCCACCCAAGTTTGACTAATAGCAAGTATAGACCTGGTCTTACATCCAATAAATATACTCAATAAATTTCCATAGTGGGAAAAACTGTAAGGAACATCTCACTTTATATTGATTTGTAATGACTGATGTTCCCAGCAAAAAACAAAGCCAAAAATGAATAAAAGCACGTGTGCTAAATACAAACTCTACTTCCTTGGCCATTGGGAAAATAATTTATATTTTTTGCATATCATTAGAGATGAGCGAACGTGCTCGTTACGAGCACTGTATCGCTCGGCTCCCGTGCGAACAAATCCCCGCAGGCATTGCGGATCCGTCCTCAGCTCCATGTAAGTCAATGGGGACGGATCGTTTGGTATGACACTCATACCAAACGGATCCGTCCCCACTGACTTTCAGTCGGGTGAGGAGGACGGAACCGTTTGGTATGAGTGTCATACCAAACGATCCGTCACCATTGCCTTACATGCAGCTGAGGACGGATCTGCAATGCCTGCGGGCATTTCGCACAGGAGCCGAGCGATACAGTGCTTGCAACGAGCACGTTCGCTCATCTCTACATATCATGCATTTACATAGCATCACTGGGCTGTGGGATGTTAAAGTGTGCAGGAAAATAAGCAAATAAGAAAATATAGTTTGCATAGTAATTTTCATGTACTGGGTCAGTCCAAAAGCTTAGGACTGCATATTAGTAAGCAGTATTGAATTTTATTAATGAACTACATCCAGTTTTTGGTAGTGTTACTGATTATGTTAGAACACCCACGTTTTTACTTTACAAGACAAAGGCTGGATCATTGATGATAGACATATGTGGTTATACTGGTCAGAATGGGGCTGTTATTATTGCAGAATTTTCCAGCTATACTGATTATGATCTTTGATTTGCAAAATTCCATTTTCCTAAACTACAGACTAAATAAATTAACATTACTGCTTTTCTCTAAAACCTAGTCTTGTGTGCTCGTCTTCATGTATTATCAGAGTTTTTAGTCAATGTTTCATTTTTTTCTTATTAAGCACAAGGTATTAGCCATTGAAACTGCTTCAGGAGGTGTATGCTGTAATCACCAAATCATATTCACTTCTAATTTAAGTGTTCCTTGGGGGCTTTCAGAGTTTACTCTTTGTACAAGTGAGTCTTTGATCTTAGAAAACTCCTACTTGCCAACTCTTTCAAGATGTTAGAGTACTGGTTTGAACTTTTCCTACAAAGATCATTATGGTTCAGTTTCACTGAAATGGCAGGTCTGATGCGGTCTTAAAATCCATAACATTGAACCATTTTCTTCATGCTCTCCTATAGCTTAAATCAAACCTGATTTTCTTCTATGTGTAAACCCCATGTAGACTGTCCTCTCTGTACAGCCTGGATTAGTCTTTAGCTGAATTCTGATTCTGTCAAAGGTAAGAGAAGCCGCTGTATGGTTATTTGTAAAATGTATTTATTTGCAATAGGCATATGATATGCAATCACTAACAGAACCTATCCTGTAGTTTAGATTAACGCAAATGGGGAAAAACATCTATAAAACAATAGCATAAGAAAAGATAGGAAACTATTTTGTTTTGTTTCATTACAATCTGGAATTAAAATGTTTTTAATTCACATTTTAGGTAATGGACCTGACAGAATAATTCAAATTGTTACAGTGGACTGAAAAAAACTTGTTTTAGGAAATGAATAAACAAATAAAAAGTTAAGTTTGAGTGAGTGCATATGTACTCATCCCCTTTATTATGAAACCTTCAAATAAGGTCTGGTCCAGCCAATTCCAAAGTTACATAATTAATTAAATAAGGTCCCCCTGTGTGCAAAGTGACTTCTGAAAAGCCACAAGAAGCTCTTGTTGGGTTTAAGAAAAAAATCTCAACGTTTGAACACTCACACTAGCACCATTAAATCTATTACAGCAAATTGGAAAGAATATGGCACAACTACAAACTTAACTAGAGACAGCTGCCGACCAAATCTCACAGATCAGGCAGAAGAACAATAGTCAGAGATTCCACAAAGACACTGAAAGAGCTCCAAAGCGCAGATGAAGTTTCTGTTCATAGAACCTCCATAAGCCATACATTCACAGACCAGCCCTTTATGTTAGAGTGGCTTGAAAAAAAGCCATTGCTTAAAAAAGACCCGTCATCACTCATGACATACTGACAATTGTTACAGCACCAAAATAAAAATTCAGCCATGAAATGGGATATTTTTAAAAGCATCCTAAATAGAGATGAGCGAACCAGTCGAGAGTCATTTTGGGTACGGTTGACTGTATTTTTTAAAAAAAGTTTAGTTTGGACATTAATCGGTTTGGGCTGAACCGAAGTTGCTCCAGTCACCCTGAAAGTTGGTATGTAACCCCCTCTAGCCTCCTAGTACTAGGAAATATTTAGGAAAACTTGTTACCTCTTTTCGTTCATTTTTTATGAATTTGTCTGGAATGCAATGACAGCAAAGCAATAGTAAATGATGTCTGAGTAACACTAACATGCAGGGGCGTACATAGAAATTGAGGGGCCCCATAGTGAATCTCAGAACTGGGCCCCCCACCCAAATATAAAGTACAATATAGATATATATATATATATATATATATATATATATTGTTACATATATATATACAGTACAGACCAAAAGTTTGGACACATCTTCTCATTCAAAGAGTTTTCTGTATTTTCATGACTATGAAAATTGTAGATTCACACTGAAGGCATCAAAACTATGAATTAACACATGTGGAATTATATATTTAACAAAAAAGTGTGAAACAACTGAAAATATGTATTATATTCTAGGTTCTTCAAAGTAGCCACCTTTTGCTTTGATTACTGCTTTGCACACTCTTGGCATTTTCTTGATGAGCTTCAAGAGGTAGTCACCTGAAATGGTTTTCACTTCACAGGTGTGCCCTGTCAGGATTAATGAGTGGGATTTCTTGCCTTATAAATGGGGTTGGGACCATGAGTTGTGTTGGGCAGAAGTCAGGTGGATACACAGCTGATAGTCCTACTGAATAGACTGTTAGAATTTGTATTATGGCAAGAAAAAAGCAGCTAAGTAAAGAAAAACGAGTGGTCATCATTACTTTAAGAAATGAAGGTCTGAAAAATTGGGAAAACTTTGAAAGTGTCCCCAAGTGCAGTCGCAAAAACCATCAAGTGCTACAAAGAAACTGGCTCACATGAGGACCACCCCAGGAAAGGAAGACCAAGAGTCACCTCTGCTGCGGAGGATAAGTTCATCCGAGTCATCAGCCTCAGAAATCGCAGGTTAACAGCAGCTCAGATTAGAGACCAGGTCAATGCCACACAGAGTTCTAGCAGCAGACACATCTCTACAACAACTGTTAAGAGGAGACTGTGTGCAGCAGGCCTTCATGGTAAAATAGCTGCTAGGAAACCACTGCTAAGGACAGGCAACAAGCAGAAGAGACTTGTTTGGGCTAAAGAGCACAAGGAATGGACATTAGACCAGTGGAAGTCTATGCTTTGGTCTGATGAGTCCAAATTTGAGATCTTTGGTTCCAACCACCGTGTCTTTGTGCGATGCAGAAAAGGTGAACGGATGGACTCTACATGCCTGGTTCCCACAATGAAGCATGGAGGAGGATGTGTGATGGTGTGGGGGTGCTTTGCTGGTGACACTGTTGGGGATTTATTCAAAATTGAAGGCATACTGAACCAGCATGGCTACCACAGCATCTTGCAGCGGCATGCTATTCCATCCGGTTTGCGTTTAGTTGGACCATTATTTATTTATCAACAGGACAATGACCCCAAACACACCTCCAGGCTGTGTAAGGGCTATTTGACCAAGAAGGAGAGTGATGGGGTGCTACGCCAGATGACCTGGCCTCCACAGTCACCAGACCTGAACCCAATCGAGATGGTTTGGGGTGAGATGGACCACAGAGTGAAGGCAAAAGGGCCAACAAGTGCTAAGCATCTCTGGGAACTTCTTCAAGACTGTTGGAGTACCATTTCAGGTGACTACCTCTTGAAGCTCATGAAGAGAATGCCAAGAGCGTGCAAAGCAGTAATCAAAGCAAAAGGTGGCTACTTTGAAGAACCTAGAATATAAGACATATTTTCAGTTGTTTCACACTTTTTTGTTAAGTATATAATTCCACATGTGTTAATTCATAGTTTTGATGCCTTCAGTGTGAATGTACAATTTTCATAGTCATGAAAATACAGAAATCTCTTTGAATGAGAAGGTGTGTCCAAGCTTTTGGTCTGTACTATATATATATATATATATATATATATATATATATACATATACACACACACACACACACATATACAACAGACAGTTGTATATGTGTGTGTGTACCTGCAGTTCTATTTAAAACCACAAGTAACACTAGTGCTGATAATGTGGTAGTGTTACCTGCAGTCCTATGTAAAGCCACAGATAACACTAGTGCTGATAATGTAGTAGTGTTACCTGCAGTCATATGTAAAACCACAGATAACACTAGTGTAGATCATGTGGTAGTGTTACCTGTGTCCTTAGTGTGCCTCCCTGTGCCTCTCCCGTGGGACTCCATGCTGGCAGCGCTATCTCCTCTTCCGTATTCTTCTTGCCCCCACAGAACGTCCTGAAGCAGCTGCGTCAAGACATAGGAACACTGTGGGCATGGTGACGATGACACACACAGGGACAAGGACATAGGGACAGAAACACACTGGGGTACAGACACACACACACACACACACACACATATATAGGGACTTACACACACACACTGGGACAGACATGCACACAGGGGGACAGACACACACACAGGGCGACAGACACACACACAGTGACAGACACACACACATACACACACACACACAGGGGGACAGACACACATACACACAGGGGGACAGACACACACACACACACACACAGGGGGACCGACACACACACACACAGGGGGACAGACACACACACACGCACAGGGGGACAGACACACACAGTGGGCAGTGGGGTTTTTAGCTGTGGTTTGCATTCCTGCCACCAGCATTTCCCTCCTGGCTCTGAGCAGAGCTTGCACTCTGGTTCAGAGTTCCTTGTGTGTATTTAGGGTATATGTGGGTGTGTCTCTCCTCCTTTTGTCAGGCAGCCTGCGCACGACCTCTATCTTCCCCTGCCTATAGCTGGTCTGCAGGAGGTATTTAAAGGCATCTCCTTCTACAGGAAGGCACCAGAGCAATTTAGGTTCCTAGCTTGTCTAGTTTCCTGTTTGAGCGAAGGTGTTCTGTTGGTTTTTCTCATTCTGTGCATTGGATTTGGATTACATTTTACAGACTTTGCCTGATTGCTGCCTGCCCTGATCCTGATCTATGTTTACGGACTTTGCCTGACTGCCGCCTGCCCTGAATTCTGCCTTTGCTTTCGTCTGATCAGCCTCTGGCCTCCCAGCATCCACTGGGTGTATTGTGTCACCTGGAGGTCAGAATGATCCGTTTTAATTGGGAACAGCAGCAGTGCAGTGTGGATATGGAAACTGTATGGTACAGATATAGTGGCACACGACCACAATAGTGGCAGCAACAAGAGCAGTATAGCATGGAACGTACAAGGCTGTCCATGGGTGGTATTGGCAATAATAGTAGTAAAATTTAGTAGTGAAATTTAACGGATGATTGAGGCTTGACACTCAATTTCACCTTAATACACCCAGGTAGATTGCTGCCATACTTTGAATATTGCTGCAGTAATCACGTATATATGCAACTTAATTAAATTGAACCCTCCACCCAACATAAAAAAAATTAAAATTGTAATCGTGTGGAAACTAAATATACTTAAACAGATTATTGAGGTTTTATGCTCAATTTCACTTTAATACCACAGGTATATTGCTGCCACAAATGGGAAGGGAATCAGGGGTGTAACTACCATAGCGGCATTCCATATGACTGCTATGGGGCCCAGGGCAAGAGAGGGCTAGTCTTAGTTGGGATTAGCTCCTCTTATCAACTCTTAGTAAATGAGTTGGTGGAAAAATGGCCCAAAGGTCATTGAAAAGGGTTTAGGCAGAAACCCTTCTGTCCTGTGTGTGAGGGGTGGGGGGTGGGGGGCTGGCTTGATCCTTGCTATGGGGCCCTTACTTCTCTATGTACCCCACTGGGGGAATGAAAGTATTTGCTTGCAGGTAGCTGCTTTTGAGGTCTGCTACACTGACGGTTCTGCATTTCTGATACCAGGCACAGCCAGCCACAGCATCTGTCTTTTCTCTCCCTGGCTATCAGTTGCTTGTCCGTATTCTACACAACAAATTCCTCTTTGGAATCCTAGCCTTTCCCTTCACTCTCTCTGGAAATAAGCTTGAATGATATCTGTCCCTGATTGATTTTTGACTCTCCTTGACTCCCCAAGATGTTTTTTTCAGGAAGACACTTACACTAAACACCTAACCACCCTCATTCAAAGCCCAGCCCAAACTGAAAGTTTTGAAGAGATGTTATCTTGGAGTATCTCAATAAAAATAAGCATAGAACACTGTATTAGCATAGTTTCATGATCGGTCCTGTCAAACTAATGTAATCCGTTTCTATAAGGAGTTAAGTTGTAGACTTGACCGGGGTGAGTCAATGGATGTCATACATCTTGACTTCTCCAAAGCATTTGATGCTGTGCAACAAACAGTTGGTACATAAAATGAGAATGCTTGGACTGGGAGAAAATGTATGTGGGTAAGTAATTGGTTCAGTGATAACAGAGCGTGGTTATTAATGGTACACACTTAAAATGGGTCACCATTAAAGATGAGCGAGCACTAAAATGCTCGGGTGCTCGTTATTCGAGACAAACTGTTCCCGATGCTCGGGTGCTCGTTTCGAGTAACGAACCACATTGAAGTCAATGGGAGACTCAAGCATTTTTGCAGGGGACCAAGGGTCTGCCTAGGGAAGGCTGGATGAAAACCTGGAAACCTCAGAAAATGATGGAAACACCACGGAAATGGACAGGAAACAGCAGGGGCAGCATGCATGGATGCCTCTGAGGCTGCCTAATCCCACCATTACCCCAAATTCTCCTGCAACAGCCTGGTGGTTACCCTCATGGCAATTGTGCTCACCCAGACCAAGAAAGGCGAGGCACATGCCCATCACATGTTAGGGAAGCACCCAACTAGGTGCAACAAAGGACCGTCACCCATGCCCATGCTGGCACTGCTCTCCTATTCCCAGCCACACGATGCAGGCATAAGCCTGACACAGCATGGCGGTGACACCAACAAGTGACCAAGTTAGAAGAGGTAGCAGGTGAGCCACCCAAAAATTTAGCCTGACGCAGCATGGCGGTGACAACAGAGTGACTGAGTTAGACTGAGTTAGCAGGAGGTGAAGCACGGATGGTAATTCGAAGGAGGAGGAGGAGGGGTTGGAGGAAGAGGCATAGTAAGTCTGAGAAACCATGACTGAGGTAGGCCCCGCAATCTTCCAAGTGGGCAGTACATGAGCGGCCCCAGGGTCAGACTCAGTCAGAGTGACCGAGCTACACGACGGTAGCAGGTAGAGCACATAAAAAATTTAGCTTTGCCCTGTATGTGGACGTTGAGGGCTTGTGCATGTAGGTGGGCTGAACTTTTTTTCTGCTTGCGCTCCAACATCTGCTGTAATGACAGCTGAACGTTGCGCAGGGACACATTGGTGGACAGTGTGGAGGGTCATGGAGGCGAAGGGGTGGTTTTACGACGGGAGGCGCTCGTGCCGGGGTCCTGGGCTGGGGGTTGACTCGCAGTGGTGGGACCCGCATGAGGGGAACGGACGGCCTTGGTTCCATAGTGTTTAGCACTCGTATACCTGCGCATGCTGTTGGTGGTTAGGCTGGTAGTGGTGGAACCCCCACTTAAAAATTTGGCATCAACTGGTAAGGCTGTCAACATTGAGCTTGAACTGGTGGGGCATGTGTGGTATCGATTCTTCTCAGTTTAAAATCGTATACGTCCCCTATCTTGGGACCATATATTTCATGGATTATTCGAACACGGAAAAGGAAAAAGAGCTTGCTCTGGCCAGGGGAGTGTCTTTTCTACTGCAGCTAAGGGGACGTGTCCATGCTCTGCCTATCGCAGGTCAGGAGCCAATAAAAAGAAGAACCAAAAAAAAATCTGTTCTTCTTATCAGTTCAAAATCTAATACGTCCCCTATCCGGGTGAATTGTTTGGAGAGAGGGCCTGTAGGTGGGGGGCAGGCTGGGGGGAAGGAGGTTGAGCTGGAAGAGCCAGAAGAGTGCCCCCTTGGCTAGCGTGTGTGGTGGTGACAACAGCCGGATGGAGTTCGAATGACGACGCAGGACCCCAACTTAAAAATTTAGCATCAACCAGTACGGTTGTCAACTATGAAATTGATCAAGTGGGGCATGTGTTGTATGTATTCTTCTCAGTTTAATACCATATATGGCACCTATCCGGAAAAATAGTTTGGAGAGAGAGAAAGAGAGAAAAAAGACGTATTTTTAAAAGTGACGTTCAGTATAGATCAGTTAAAGAGAAAGAAAGGATTTTATGAAATGGATTTGTATCACTGAGAGCAAAAGAACCTATTTTTTTACGTGACGTGCAGTATAGATCACTTGGAGATAAAGAGGGGAATGTGCAGACTTGGGCTGCTATAGTGCAAACCACTATGGTGGTGACAAAAGAGTGAGCGAGTGACACTGCGGTAGCAGGCGAACCACATAAACATTTTTCGTGGCCCTGTATGGCGGCGGTGACAACAGAGTTAGTATGCGGTAGCTGGTGAAGCACCCAAAAATTTAGCCTGACACAGCATGGCGGTTACACCACCAATGACTTTGTCCGACTGAGAATGCAGTGAAATGGCTTTTGTTGAGCCTCCAAAAAAATTTTTCATATCGGAGTACATAAAGTCAACCCTTAACAAAAAATTTTTTTTTAAAATGTCGGTACTTGTGCCTCCTGAAAAATAGTTTTGGACTGTCTGTTTGATGCCCCTGAAACATTGTTTTACACTGTCTGTAGTTGACACTGCGGAAAAATTGTTTGGAGAGAGGGCCTGTAGGTGGCCCTCTGGAAAAATTGCTTAGAGAGAGGGCCTGTAGGTGGACCTCCGGAAAAATTGTTTGGAGAGAGGGCCTGTAGGGGGCCCTCCGGAAAAATTGTTTAGAGAAAGGGCCTGTAGGGGGCCCTCCGGAAAAATTGTTTAGAGAGAGGGCCTGTAGGTGGACCTCCGGAAAAATTGTGGTAAAAGAGTGCCAGTTGGACCTCTAAAAAAATTGCGTTTTTTGGGTCAGCATTAGGCAAAGACGACAAGGATAAGGAGTAGGAGGAGTAGAGAAGAGGAATCGGTGACATAAGTAATGTTAATCTTTAGCTGCTTTCCCCTGGAGGAGATGTGAATTCCGGTGAAATCCAGGCTTTGTTCATTTTAATAAGCGTCAGTGTCACGAGTGGTCTTGCGTCTGGAATCAGACGTTCTGCGCGGCTTTCTAAGTGACAGGTTTGACAGGCTATTCCCTGTGGTTTGGGTGCTGTTCTCCACACCCCTTTCCCTCAGCTGTTGCCGCTTGGCAATTAGCTGTCTCCTACTTACCTCTTCCTCTCCCAGTATCCCTTGCGGTTTATATCTGCTACATACCTGTTGAGAGTGGTGTGGATCTCGGCTGAGATCCTGTTGCTGAGTTCTACTTAAAGTTAAGTGTTTTCCCTTCCTTTGGTTATTCCTGTTTGAGTCTCCTGTTCCTCCTTACGCTTGGAGGAACAGGTTACTCTCTTGTGTCATTAGACTGCAGGGTGTTCTAGGGTTTACTCAGATTAGGTTCCTGTGTATGAGCTTTCCTACCACCCGGGTTAGTTCATACTGGTAGCCAGCTAGGGCCTAGTCTTAGGGTCCCCTGCAGGAGGTGACCAGTTCCCTGGTTTTGTCTGTTCCCATCCCTCATACGCTCGGTGTGGCTTTTCCCCCCACACCCGAGCGTGACATTATAAACCGCCACTAACAAAAATTTATGTCATTTTTGTGCTGACATGGATGCTATTGCTACACTGGCTGAACGGCTGCAGGGACTCAGCTTGGAGGTGGCTGACATCCGCAACCAGATTCAGAGACCACAGGCTGGTGGTTCTGGGGGTGCTGAGTGTCAGGCCTGTTTGGAGCCTAAGGTCCCCCTCCCGGATAGATTTTCTGGGGAATGTGATAATTTTGTTCTATTTAGGGAGGCGTGCAAATTGTATTTCAGACTGCGTCCACATTCTTCTGGTAATGAGGAACAGAAGGTTGGTGTGGTCATCTCGCTGCTTAAAGGGGATGCGCAGTCATGGGCCTTTTCTCTACCGGCTGGATCGCTGTCTCTCCGGTCGGTAGATGAATTTTTCAAGACCCTAGGGATTATCTATGATGACCCGGATCGTATCTCCCTGGCGGAGACCCAGATACGTAACCTTTGTCAGGGTGAGCGGCCGGTTGAGACTTATTGCTCTGAGTTTCGGAGGTGGGCGACCAATACTGAATGGAACGATCCGGCTTTACGTAGCCAATTCTGTCAAGGTTTGTCTGAAAGGCTGAAGGACGCTTTGGCCTTTCAGGAAACCCCTGTGTCTTTGGAAGCCGCTATGTCTCTTGCTGTACGCATGGATAGGCGCCTGAGAGAGCGATCTAGGGGCCCCCGCTCTCAGGACGTACTATCACATAGTGTACCAGCTTCCTATGACACTTTGGGTGAATATTCCCCTAGGTTGATGTCTGGGGATGAACCTATGCAATTAGGGGGAGCCACTCCTGTAGCCACCCGCAATCATCTTGGTAATAAAAAGGGTGTGTGTTTTTTCTGTGGTCAGAAAGGACACTTTATCAATGTATGTCCATGCTTCCTATCTCTAAAGGAGAGAAAAGAAAAGGGGGCGTTGAATTCTCATCTCACTCTTGGTGGAGTGGGTAGGGAGACTGAAAATGTGCATTTGTCTTCATCCTGCAGTACCCGTTTTCTCCTGACTGCCGAGGTGGCGCTAGAATCTAAGGTTGTGAAAATTGAGGTGTTTATTGACAGCGGGGCAGGGGTGAACTTGATTGATGCTCAGTTTGTCCGTATGCATGGATTGTCACCAAGTTCTTTGGATAAGAGGATTTCTGTGTTTGCCATTGATTCTGCACCTCTCTCTCAGAAGTGTTTGTCTCAGATGGTGCATGATATCAAATTAAGAGTGGGTGAATTTCATCAGGAGCTTATTTCATGTTTTGTGTTGGAAGGTCTTCCTGCTCCTGTGGTTCTGGGTTTACCGTGGTTAAGCAAACATAATCCGTCCATTGACTGGCATACTAGACAAATTGTGGATTGGGGCGATTATTGTGTTGACAATTGCCTTAATACATCTTTTTCTGCTTTAACCACTAAGACTCTTCCTTCTTTTATATCGGATTTCTCTGATGTATTTTCTGAAGGTGGATGTCAGGATTTACCCCTTCACCGGGAATACGATTGTCCTATCAATCTTATCCCTGGAACAAGATTGCCTAAATCTAGGCTGTATAACCTTTCTGGACCTGAGAGAACGGCCATGAAGGAATATATTGCTGAGAGTTTGGCCAAAGGACATATTAGGCCTTCCAAATCTCCTGTGGCAGCAGGGTTCTTTTTTGTTAAAAAAAAGGACGGATCCCTTAGGCCATGTCTGGATTTCCGTGAACTCAATAGGATTACTGTCCGTGATCCGTACCCCCTTCCTTTGATTCCTGACTTGTTTAACCAGATTGTGGATGCCAAGGTGTTCTCCAAGTTGGACTTAAGGGGGGCATATAATCTGGTCAGGATCAAGGAAGGGGATGAATGGAAGACGGCCTTTAACACTCCTGAGGGCCACTTTGAGAACCTGGTCATGCCTTTTGGGTTGACCAATGCTCCTGCTGTCTTCCAGCATTTTGTTAATGACATTTTTCATCATCTTGTGGGGAGGTTTGTAGTCGTGTATTTGGATGACATACTAATCTATTCTCCAGATATTGTGACACATCAGGATCACGTGAGGCAGGTGTTGCAAATTTTAAGAGATAACAAGTTGTATGCAAAATTAGAGAAATGTGCTTTTGCTGTACATGAGGTGCAATTCTTAGGATACCTGCTTTCATCTTCAGGTTTTCGTATGGATCCAGAGAAGGTCTGTGCTGTTCTGAACTGGGACCGACCTGAAAATCTGAAGGCTCTTATGCGATTTTTGGGGTTCACCAACTATTACCGAAAATTTATTAAGAACTATTCGACTATAGTTAAACCCTTAACTGACATGACTAAGAAAGGGACGGATGTCTCTGTGTGGTCTGATGCTGCGTTGCAAGCCTTCTCTGCTGTAAAGGAGTGCTTTTCTTCTGCCCCTATATTGGTGCAGCCAGATGTGTCACAACCTTTCATTGTGGAGGTTGACGCATCCGATGTGGGGGTAGGAGCTGTGTTATCACAGGGCCCGTCACCTGGTAAATGGCGCCCATGTGCTTTTTTTTCGAAGAAACTCTCTGTGGCGGAGAGAAATTATGATGTGGGTAACCGAGAGTTACTGGCCATTAAGTTGGCTTTTGAGGAATGGCGTCATTGGTTGGAAGGGGCGAATCATCCAATCACGGTATTCACTGATCACAAAAATCTGGCTTACCTGGAGTCGGCTAGACGACTTAATCCGAGGCAGGCCAGATGGTCTTTGTTCTTCACCAGATTCAATTTCATTGTCACATACCGTCCTGGGGTTAAGAATGTGAAGGCGGATGCCTTGTCACGTAGTTTTCCCAGGGGTGGTGATTTTGAAGATCCTAGCCCTATACTGTCTGAAGGAGTGGTGATATCCGCTCTTTACCCTGATCTTGAGGCTAAAGTGCTTGAGGCCCAGGGAGATGCGCCGGAGTCTTGCCCTCCCGGGAAGTTGTTTGTTCCTTCTGATTTGCGTTATAAGGTGTTTGAGGAGCATCATTCTTCGGTGCTTGCGGGACACCCTGGGAGTAAATCCACTGTCGACCTCATCTCTCGTAGATTCTGGTGGCCAGGTCTGCGTAAGTGTGTTGAGGAATATGTGTCAGCCTGTAGTGTCTGCGCACGCTCTAAGGTGACACATACTCGTCCTTCTGGACCCCTACTTCCGTTACCCATCCCGTCCAGACCATGGACTCACCTATCCATGGACTTCATCACTGATCTGCCTGAGTCGTCTGGTAAGACAGTTATTCTGGTGGTTGTAGATCGTTTTAGTAAAATGGCGCACTTTATTGCATTACCAGGACTCCCCAATGCTAAAACTCTTGCACAAGTGTTTGTTGACAATATTGTGAAACTTCATGGCATTCCCACTGACGTTGTCTCTGATCGTGGGACTCAGTTTGTGTCCAGATTCTGGAGGGCGTTCTGTACTCGGCTCGGGGTACAACTGTCTTTCTCCTCTGCCTTTCATCCCCAGACGAATGGACAGACTGAGCGTACCAATCAGAATCTGGAGACTTATTTGAGATGCTTTGTCTCTGAGAACCAGGAGGAGTGGTCCTCGTTTTTGTCTCTGGCTGAGTTTGCCATAAATAATCGCAGACAGGACTCCACTGGTAAGTCACCATTTTTTGGTGCATATGGCTTTCACCCGCAGTTTGGCACATTTTGTGGTTCTGATACTTCTGGTATTCCTGAGGAAGAACGTTTTTCGTCATCATTGTCTTCCATATGGCGAAAAATTCAAAGTAACTTGATAAATATGGGTAACAAGTACAAACGTCTTGCGTCTGGAGACTTATTTGAGATGCTTTGTCTCTGAGAACCAGGAGGAGTGGTCCTCGTTTTTGTCTCTGGCTGAGTTTGCCATAAATAATCGCAGACAGGACTCCACTGGTAAGTCACCATTTTTTGGTGCATATGGCTTTCACCCGCAGTTTGGCACATTTTGTGGTTCTGATACTTCTGGTATTCCTGAGGAAGAACGTTTTTCGTCATCATTGTCTTCCATATGGCGAAAAATTCAAAGTAACTTGATAAATATGGGTAACAAGTACAAACGTGTGGCTGACAGGAGACGCATGAATGGTCCGGACCTAAATGTGGGTGATTCTGTGTGGCTGTCTACTAGGAACATTAAGTTGAAAGTTCCTTCATGGAAGTTGGGTCCAAGATTTATTGGCCCATATAAAATCACGGCCATTATTAATCCTGTAGCATTTCGTCTTGAACTTCCGCAGGCCCTGAAAATCCATAATGTGTTTCACAGATGTTTGTTGAAGAGGTATGTTGAACCTCTGGAGCCATCTCCCTTGCCACCCGCGCCTGTCTTGGTGGATGGTAATTTGGAATTTCAGATTGTCAAGATCATTGATTCTCGAGTTCTTCGTGGGACCCTTCAATATCTGGTTCATTGGAAGGGTTATGGTCCTGAGGAGAGGTCATGGGTACCGGCATCTGACGTGAATGCCAGTCGTTTGGTAAAAGCCTTTCACAGATGTCACCCTGATAAAGTTGGTCCTGGGTGCCCGGAGGTCACCCGTAAAAGGGGGGGTAATGTCACGAGTGGTCTTGCGTCTGGAATCAGACGTTCTGCGCGGCTTTCTAAGTGACAGGTTTGACAGGCTATTCCCTGTGGTTTGGGTGCTGTTCTCCACACCCCTTTCCCTCAGCTGTTGCCGCTTGGCAATTAGCTGTCTCCTACTTACCTCTTCCTCTCCCAGTATCCCTTGCGGTTTATATCTGCTACATACCTGTTGAGAGTGGTGTGGATCTCAGCTGAGATCCTGTTGCTGAGTTCTACTTAAAGTTAAGTGTTTTCCCTTCCTTTGGTTATTCCTGTTTGAGTCTCCTGTTCCTCCTTACGCTTGGAGGAACAGGTTACTCTCTTGTGTCATTAGACTGCAGGGTGTTCTAGGGTTTACTCAGATTAGGTTCCTGTGTATGAGCTTTCCTACCACCCGGGTTAGTTCATACTGGTAGCCAGCTAGGGCCTAGTCTTAGGGTCCCCTGCAGGAGGTGACCAGTTCCCTGGTTTTGTCTGTTCCTATCCCTCATACGCTCGGTGTGGCTTTTCCCCCCACACCCGAGCGTGACAGTCAGCCTGTCAGCGCTGTCAGTTGACAGGCGTGTACGCTTATCGGTGATGACGCCACCAGCTGCACTGAATACCCGCTCTGACAACACGCTAGCGGCAGGGCAGGCCAGCACCTCCAAGGCGTACAGCACCAGTTCAGGCCACGTGTCCAGCTTTTAAACCCAGTAGTTGTATGGAGCAGAGTGATCGGTCCGGACGTTGGTATGGTCAGCTAGGTACTCCCTCACCATCTTTCTGTAAAGCTCACCTCTACTCTGCCGAGACTGGGGACAGGTGACAGTGTCTTGCTGGGGTGACATAAAACTGGCAAAGGCCTTGGAGAGCGTTCCCCTGCCAGTGCTGGACAAGCTGCCTGCTCGCCTCCTCTCCCCCGCTACTTGGCCCACAGAACCACACCCTCTGCCGCTAGCGGCATCAGATGGGAAGGATTGTTTCAGCTTGTGCACCAGGGCCTGTTGATATTGATTCACTCTCATACTCCTTTCCTCTACAGGGATGAGAGTGGAAAGGTTCTGCTTGTACCGTGGGTCCTGGAGAGTGAACACCCAGTAATCGGTGTTTGAAAAAATGCTTCTAACGCGAGGGTCACGGGATAGGCAGCCTAACATGAAGTCTGCCATGTGCGCCAGAGTCCCAACACGCAAGAATTCCCTCTCCTCACTGGCCTGACTCTGGATAACATGTTTAATGTCGAATTCCATCTTGTGGGCACGTCGCACAACAGTCGGTGAGCGGGCAGTTGTAGGCTGCGCTGCCCTGAGAGTGGCAGCATTGGTGGTCGACTTGCGGAAATGCGCACAGATGCGGCGCACCTTGGTGAGCAAATCAGACAGATTGGGGTATGTCTTGAGGAACCGCTGAACTATGAGATTGAACACGTGGGCCAGGCATGGCACATGTGTCAGTCTGCCGAGTTGCAGAGCCGCCACCAGGTTACGCCCGTTGTCACACACAACCATGCCTGGCTTGAGGTTCAGCGGTGCCAGCCACAGATCGGTCTGCGCCGTGATGCCCTGTAACAGCTCTTGGGCGGTGTGCCTTTTGTCACCTAAGCTCAGCAGTTTGAGCACCACCTGCTGGCGCTTACCCACGGCACTGCTGCTGCGCCTAGAGCTACCGAATGAAGGCGCTGTGCCCACGGATGGTAATTCGGAGGAGGAGGAGGGGTCGGAGGAGGAGGCATAGTACATCTGAGAGACCATGACCGAGGTAGGCCCCGCAATCCTCGGTGTGGGCAGTACATGAGCGGCCCCAGGGTCAGACTCGGTCCCAACCTCCGCCAAGTTAACCCAATGTGCCGTCAGTGATATATAGTGTCCCTGCCCGGCAGCACTTGTCCACGTGTCCATGGTTAGGTGGACCTTCTCAGAAACAGCGTTGGTCAGGGCACGGATGATGTTCTGTGACACGTGCTGGTGTAGAGATGGGATGGTACATCGGGAAAAATAGTGGCGGCTGGGGACCGAATACCGAGGGGCAGCCTTCGTCATGAGATTGCGAAAGGCCTCGGTCTCTACCAGCCTATAGGGCAGCATCTCCAGGCTCAGCAATTTGGAGATGTGGACGTTGAGGGCTTGGGCATGTGGGTGGGTGGAACTGTATTTCCTCTTGCGCTCCAGCGTCTGCTGTAATGACAGCTGAACGCTGCGCTGGGACACATTGGTGGACACTGTGGAGGATCGTGGAGGCGAAGGTGTGGTTTTCCGGCTCGTGCCGGGGTCCTGGGCAGGTGGTTGACTAGCAGAGGCAGCGAATGACACAGGGGAAGGAGCAGTGGTGTGACAGGCAGGAGGTGAACGGCCTTGGTTCCATTGAGTGGGGTGTTTAGCACTCATATGCCTGCGCATGCTGGTGGTGGTTAGGCTAGTAGTGGTGGCACCCCTGCTGATCCTGGTGTGGCACAGGTTGCACACCACAGTCTGTAGGTCATCCTCAATTTCTTTAAAGAACCTCCAGACTTGCGAACATCTAGGCCTCGCCACGGGAGCTTCACTACGTGAAACAGTTGCTGCTGATGCACCAGCTCTGGCCCTGCTTCTCCCTCTGGCCACACCACTGCCTCTTACAACCTGTTCTGGTGCAGCACTCGCCTCCGCCTCAAAAGCACTGTCTTCACTTGGCTTATAAACCCAGCTTGGGTCAGTCACCTCGTCATCCTCTGATTCCTCAGTCTGCTCCCCCCTCGGACTTCCTGCCCTGACAACAACTTCACCACTGTCTGACAACCGTGTCTCCTCATCGTCCGACACCTCTTTACACACTTCTTCCACTAAGTCAACAATGTCATCATCATCACCCACAGACTGCGACAGTTGGAAAACTTGGGCATCGGGAAAGAGGTCAGCAGCAACCTGAGAAGTGGTTTGTGACTCTGGGAAGGGTCCAGAAAACAGTTCCTCAGAGTATGCCGGATCGCATTCCAAATTTTCCTGGGAGGGGGCAGACTGGGGGGAAGGAGGTTGAGGTGGAGGAGCCAGAGGAGAGCTCCCTTGGGTAACGTGGGTGGACTGCGTGGAAGACTGACTGGTGGACAAATTACTTGAAGCATTGTCCGCAATCCATGACATCAGCTGTTCGCACTGTTGTGGTTTCAACAGTCCTCTACCACGTGTCCCTGCAAGTTGAGACATGAAGCTAGGAAGTGTAGCTCTGCGGCGTTCCCCTGCTCCCTCATCAGCAGGTACTGTCTCACCCTGCCCAGGACCAAGGCCTCTGCCCCCTGCAGTAATTGAATGCCCACGCCAACACCCTCGCCTTCGACGCTTAGCCCTGGGGTTCAACATTTTCTGTATATAAGTGTATTATATATACAAAAAAAAAATGGGCCTGCTGTACTGAAACCCACAAACTTGTTCAATCTGAACAAGTTAATATATAGGTGGATAGGTTAGAGCAAAATTACGTATGTTATTATGTACCGTGCAGTATGGAGCAATTACACTGAAACTATTAGATTAGGCAGACTTGGTCTGCTTAAGTGCAACCCAGACAAATGTCGCACAGAGATTTTTGTAATGTAGCTGTATCAGTGAGAGCAAAAAACCTTTTTTTAATTACGAGACGTACAGAATGGGTCACCTGGACAGAAAATACGGATTGTGCTTTGTATATAGGTGGATAAGTTAGAGCAAAATTACCTATTTTATTACGTACCGTGCAATATGGAGCAATTACACTGAAACTATTAGATTAGGCAGACTTGGTCTGCTTAAGTGCAACCCAGACAAATGTCGCACAGAGATTTTTGTAATGTAGCTGTATCAGTGAGAGCAAAAGACCTTTTTTAATTACGTGACGTACAGTATGGGTCACCTGGACAGAAAATACGGATTGTGGTTTGTGGTGAATGGACAGCTGGACTGTGACACACAGAATGGTTCCACACAGCTGTATGAAATGGATTTGTATCACTGAGATAAAACAACAAAAAAACTATATATTTTTTTTTGGTTTTGTTTTTTTTAACGTGACGTGCAGAATATATCAGAGAGCAAACTCAGCCCCTGCTGACTGTTTCTATTTTGACTGCAACCAAGAAAAATGTCGCACTCAGATTTTTGTAATGTAGCTGTATCAGTGAGAGCAAAAGACCTTTTTTAATTTTGTGACGTACAGTATGGGTCACCTGGACAGAAAATACAGATTGTGGTTTGTGGTGAATAGACAGCTGAACTGTGACACACAGAATGGTTCCACACAGCTGTATGAAATGGATTTGTATCACTGAGATAAAACAACAACAACAAAAAATTGTTATATATGGCGATAGCTGCACTACTAGTGCCAGCCAGCCCAGCCAGGAGACAAAAATAAGTGTCTTGTAGCCCTAAGAAGGGCTGTTGGGTTCTTTTGAGATCACTCCTGCCTAACAGAGAACTAAATCCAGGCTCTAACACTCTCCCTGAAACGCAGCAGATCTGTCCCTAACCACATCCAGGCAGTGACTGAACCGAGCACCGCGGGCAGTCACTAGTATATTCCTGGGTCACCTGATCTGGCCAGCCAACCCCTGCTATCGACATGTAAGGGCCCCACGTGATGCTGGGTGTACCGCAGAGTCTCCTGGCTTGTGATTGGCTGAGTTTATAGGCGCCAAAAATTCAAAATGCGGGAGATGCCATTTCCTCGAGCATGGCGAGATGCTCGTCCGAGCATCGAGCACTTACGAGTACCCTAATGCTCGAACGAGCACCAAGCTCGGACGAGCATGCTCGCTCATCTCTAGTCACCATCACTAGTGGGGTACCACAGGGGTCAGCATTGGGCCCTATTCTCTTCAATATATTTATTAATGATCTTGTAGAGGGGTTGCACAGTTAAATATACATTTTTTTGCAGATGAAACTAAACTGTATAAAGTACCATATTTTTCGCTTGATAAGACACACCTGATAAGAATAGGAGGAAAATAAAAAAAATATATTTTTCATCAGACCCTCAGATCAAACCCCCCATAAATATCAGGATATTGGATCAGACCCCCATATCAGGACATCAGATCAGACCCTCCATCAGACCTTACATCAGCCAACAATGTCAGCCCCCCATTTATTTAATTTACACACTTATATAGTGCTGCTATATTCCGCAGCACTTTACAGACATTAGCATCAAGCTGTCCCCGATGTCAGTATGTCTACCCGGAGGAAACCCACGCAAACATGGGGAGAACATACAAACTCCATGCAGATGTTATCCTTGGTCGGATTAAAACCTAGGACCCCAGCACTGCAAGGCACCAGTGCTAACCACTAAGACCTTAAACCAGCCCACAATGTCAGGCCCCCATCAGACCTTATACCAGCCCACAATGTCAGACCCCATCAGACCTCAGATCATCCCTCCCCTGTCTTCTCCAGCCTGCATTGCCCTGTCACCTGACTGTGTGCAGTGTCAGGTCATAGTGTGTGCACTAAGTCCTGATGCTGTACATGGTCAGGACAGTGCAGGAAGACCAGGGCAGATGAGTAGCGGGAGCCCTCGCAGCACTTCACTCCCTGCTACCGGCAACTAAAGCATACTAGTGAGCGTTTCCATAAAAAAATATGGTAATTAACACACAAAAAAAGATAGTATACTGCTACAGATGGATTTGGATAGATTAGAGGCTTGGGCAGAGAAGTGGCAGATGATAAATATTATGTACACAGGAATGAATAATGTAAGTCACCCGTACATACATACTAAATGGTAAACACTGGGTAACACTGACATGGAGAAGGTCTTAGGAATTTTAGTGGTCAGTAAACTAAACTGCTACCAAGGCCAAAAATATTATGGGGTACATCAAAAGAGGGCATATATGCACATGATGAGAACATAGTCTTGCCACTTTTCCTGTGAACAAGAAATATATAGCAGAGCAAGAGAAGGTTCAGAGGAGAGCAACTAAAGTAATATCTGGAAAGGATGGCCTACTGTACCCAGAAATTATAAAAATTTAGGTTATTTAGTTTACAAAAAAGACGACTGAGGGGTGATCTAATAACTATGTATAAATATATCAGGTGTCAGTACAGAGATTTCTCCCATGATCTATTTGTACCCAGAACTGTGATTTGATGTATGTCTAGAACAGGGGTAGGCAGCCTCCAGCACTCCAACTGTTGTGAAACTACCATTCCCAGCATGTATACTTGCTCTGCTCTTCTCAGACCTCCCATAGAAATGAATGGAGCATGCTGGGAATTGTAGTGTCACAACAGCTGGAGTGCCGAAGTCCCTTTCCCAAAATAAAACACATAAAATTGTAAAAAAATAAATAAAAAAAAAAAAAAACAGACAAATTGTTATCGCTGTGTCTGTAAAGACCAGCTCTATAAAAATATCACATGACTTAACCCCTCAGGTGACCACTGTAAAAAAAAATTAAAAATAACTGCTAAAAAAACATTTTTTTGTCACCTTACATCACAAAAAGTGTAATACCAAGTGATCAAAAAGTCATACACACTCCAACATAGTACCAATCAAAGTGTCATCTCATCCCGCAAAAAATTAGCCTCTACCTGAGACAATCGCCCAAAAAATTTAAAAAAATTATGGCTCTCAGACTATGGAGACACTAAAAAATGTTTTTTTTTAGGTTTCAAAAATGATATTGTGTAAAACGTAAATAAATAAAAATAAGTATACATATTAGGTATCGCCGCGTCCGTAACAACCTGTTCTACAAAAATATCACATGAGCTAACCCGTCAGGTGAACATAGTAAAAATTTTTTTTTTAAAAACTGTCAAAAAAAGCCATTTTTTGTCACCTTACATCAAAAAAGTGTAATAACAAGCAATCAAAAAGTCATAAGCACCCCAAAAAAGTATAACTCTGTCACCTCAACCCGCAAAAAATGAGCCCCTAGCTAAGATAATCGCCCAAAAAATAATAAAATCTATGGCTCTCAAACTATGGAGACACTAAAACATGATTTTTTTTTGTTTCAAAAATGATATCTAATATATAAAGCTGAGTGTGTGTGTATGTCCGCTAAAGGAATCCGCACCACTGCAGCTACAATCACAAAATTTGGCACACATGTACATCAGGTGTCCGGGAAGGTTTTAGAACAGTTTTCAACTCTCCAGGACGTACCGTTCCTGAGATGTTCCCAAAAAATGCATTAGCCAATAGTAGCCTGGTCACATGACCCTTATCAGCCAATAGAAGCTCACAGGCACACATCAGGTTTCTATGACAACCTAGCCAGTTCACTGCTTTAGGTCTGCATTAAAGAGGCAGAGCACTGTGGATGACAATGGTAAATGGGTATTCCCGGTTACCATAACTATAACTTATGTTTTAGACTAACTCATCATCAATCATTACCTCATATAATGTAAATTTTACATATTTACTGTTCAGTAGTAATAAAAGATGTTTTCTTCCACTGCTACCCACCTTCCTCCTAAATCAGGCATCGACCTGTAATTCCGGCCACCGTCAAAAGAAGGACTTAAAAGCACCACCCCCAGATCCCACCAAGTCACGCCCCTGACTGTCAGGCCATGCCCCTTCCATGCTGCATTTGACCGGGATTAAAAATATTGGTAAAAATCACCTTCTGTCAGCTGCAGGGGTGGGGGAGAGTGACTTTCTCCCTGCAGCTCATTGCTCAGACTGCACAGTGCTGCTGCTGAGAGTGCTGCTGCTGTGTCCATCCAGGCCCTGCGCATGACAGAGGACAGGGAGTCTGAAAGCCAGACCGTCCAGCCTAAAACAAGACCTCTGGCCACCCTAGGGGCAGGCTGATGTTAGGGTGGCCAGATGTCCGGCTTTAGGCTGGACAGTCCAGTTTTCTGGCTACCTGTTCTCTGTCCAACGCAGTGCCTGGACAGACACAGGGATGTCCACCCTTTCAGTAGCTCACACTCAGACAGCTTCTCCTCCATGCCTTCACGGAGCCAGGGGGGGCGTGGCCTCATGTTTAGTGATGTGGCTTCATGGGAACTGGGGGCGCTGTTTCACGTTTGGGGGAATGGCCGGTGAGGTCTGGCTTTCTGGGGTGAAGACAGTGGCCACTCTAGCTGCTGTGGAGGTCACAGTTAAAGGGGTGGGCTTCTGTAGACGTCACTATTAAAGGGGTGGGCAGCTGTAGAGGTCACTGTTAAAGGGGCAGGCTGCTGTAGAGGTCACTGTTGAAGGGGCAGGCTGCTGTAGAGATCACTGTTAAAGGGGTGGGCTGCTGTAGAGGTCACTGTTAAAGGGGCGGGCTGCTGTAGAGGTCACTGTTAAAGGGGCGGGCCGCTGTAGAGGTCACTGTTAAAGGGGCGGGCCGCTGTAGAGGTCTCTGTTAAAGGGGAGGGTCGCTGTAGAGGTCACTGTTAAAGGGGCTGGCCGCTGTAGAGGTCACTGTTAAATGGGCAGGCACTATAGAGGGCACTCGCGATATCTTTTAACGACACACACACACACAAACAGTAAAAGAAATAAATTAAATATACCCGGGCGAAGCCGGGTCCTTCAGCTAGTTATTGTATAAAACCTAAATAAATAAAAAAGTATACATATTAGGTATTACCACATCCGTAACGACCTGCTGTATAAATATATCACATGAGCTAACCTCTCAGGTGAAACAAAACAATCTCCAAGTCTCCAAGGCATTGCTCCCGGTTAGCCAGAATCCTACTCCACACTGATGATGGGCAATACTCAGAAACAGCTGTCTGTGGATGGATAACTAGCTTAGATTTTCCCCGTCACATCCTTAAAGCTTGTAAAAGAGCGGGATCTTGACATAGGGGCCACTTAATATGGTGGATTTGGTAAACTCTGTAATGGGGACACCCCTTTGCTTGGTTTTCCTTCCTTTGAGAGATATCTGGCTTTCGCTGTGTTGTAGACCCATAACTGGGGCTCCACGGTTATTTTGCATAACCCCTCAGGTGAACACAGTAAAAAAAATAAAATAAAAACTGTGTCAAAAAAGCCATCACAAAAAGTATAATACCAAGCGATCAAAAAGTCATATGCACCCCAAAATAGTACCAATAAAACCATCATCTCATCCCACAAAAAATGAGCCCAAAAAAAAAAAAAAAAAACTATGGCTCACAGACTATGGAGACACTAAAACATGATTTTTTTTTTGTTTCAAAAATGATATTATTGTATAAAACCTAAATAAATAAAAACAAAGTATACATTTTAGGTATCGCCACGTCCGTAACAACCTGCTCTATAGAAATCTCACATTAACTAACCCCTCAGGTGAACACAGTAAAAAAAAAAAAAAAAAAATGGTGTCAAAAAAGCTATTTTTTTGTCACCTTATATCACAAAAAGTGTAATATCAAGCGATCAAAAATTCATACGCACCCCAAAATAGTACCAGTACCATCATCTCACCCCCAAAAAAATGATCCCCAACCTGAGACAATCGCCCAAAAAATTTGTAAAAAAAATACAGCTTTCAGACTGTGGAGACAAAACACTAAAACATTTTTTTTGTTTTAAAATTTATATTATTTTATAAAACTTAAATTAAAAAAAAAAAGTATACATATTAGGCATTATCGCGTCCGTAACAACCTGCACTATAAAAATAGCACATGATCTAACCTGTCAGATGAATGTTGTAAATAACAAAAAATAAAAACTGTGCCAAAACAGCTATTTTATGTTACCTTGCCTCAAAAAAGTGTAATATAGAGCAACCAAAAATCATATGTACCCTAAAATAGTACCTACAAAACTGCCAGCTTATCCCATAGTTTCCAAAATGGGGTCACTTTTTTGGGTGTCTACTCTAGGGGGTGCATCAAATGTGACATGACAACTTTTTTTCAAATTTTCCCAGTGAAATCTGCCCTCCAAAAACCATATGGCATTTCTTTCCTTCTGCGCCCTGCCGTGTGCCCGTACAGCAGTTTACTATCACAAATGGGGTGTTTCTGTAAACAGCAGAATCAGGGTAATAAATATTGAGTTTTGTTTGGCAGTTAACCCTTGCTTTGTTAATGGAAAAAAATGGATAAAAGTGGAAAATCTCCAAAAAAAGTCAAATTCTGAAATTTCATCTACATTTTTCTTTAATTCTTGTGGAACACCTAAAGGGTTAACAATGTTTTTAAAATCAGTTTTGAATACCTTCAGGGGTGTAGTTTCTAAAATGGGGAAATATTTGGGTGGTTTCTATTATGTAAGCCTCACAAAGTGACTTCAGACCTGAACTGGTCTTTAAAAGGTGGGTTTTGGAAATTTTCTGAAAAATTTAAAGATTTGCTTCTAAACTTCTAAGCCTTCTTACGTCCCAAAAAAATAAAATGTTATTTTCAAAAGGATCCAAACATGAAGTAAACATATGGGGAATGTAAAGTAATAACTATTTTTTGAGGTATTACTATGTATTTTAAAAGTAGAGAAATTTGGACATTTTTTGTATATTTTTCGTAAATTTGGTATTTTTTTTTTATTTTAAATTTATCACTGTCATGAAGAACAATATGTGACGAGAAAACAGTCTCAGACTGGCCTGGAAAGGTAAAAGCGTTTTAAAATTATCGCCACATAAAGTGACAATTGTCAGATTTGCTAAAAATGGCCTGGTCCTTAAGCTGAAAAATGGCAGGGTTCTGAAGGGGTTAAAGGCCTCATTTACAACAGGTGTTTGATCCATGAATCGCTAGCTCAATTAGAATTGGTATTTAAACAGTCCTCCTTATCATCCTGTTCACATTTTGACATTATGAAACCAAGATGAGGCGAGGCTTCAAGCAGGATGTTCTCAGATGGAAATGGCGACTGAGCTTAGAGTGTCACAAGAAGAGTCACAGAAAGTTATAGATATGGACGTGCTGTGTAGCCCGATGATGAATGCCACACAACTCCAGGCACATTTAAGGGAGGTGAGAGGTACCCACGTGTCACGTCAGACCATTCGAAACCGTTTACACCAGTGTGGACTGCGTTTCTAGTCAATACAGAAGTAAGTCGACTTTTGAACAGAGACGTCGAGCTGTAATGGATGCTCAAAACCACATGACAAGTTATAGAGACATTGGCATTTTTTGTGGGGGTATACCGACCACTGTTGGCTTTTGTTTCAATAAATAGTTTGAGATGAAATCACCATTGCATGCTTCTACTTAAATGCCCTACTTTCAAGATATAATATCACTGTAGCTTGAACTTTTTACGTTTTCCATAAATTTCACCCGAAAGCCAAATATCCGTAACTTTTTGTGAGTAGTGTATGTTACTATGTAAAATGAAAACTGGAAAGCAATAGTACCCTAAAAATATGAATACAGGAGAAGGAAAGAAAAGGGTACACATAAATGCAAGCACATCTGTAGTGTTAAATAGATCGAAGTGAAACAAATTGACTTTGATTTGCCATGAATCTGAATTTCCTCAAATATATAAAAGCCTCATCCTGCCCAGTCTCTACCATTTTACTGTGAGCTGAGTATAGGGACGGACATGCCAAGCACTAGGGACATTGGTTAACAAAGCTTTTAATTGTAAAATGTTGGATTGTGACAGTGCAGGGAGTGGGGAGATTGCAGGAAGAATTTTTTATACACTGTAGGGAGAGCATAGAGAGACTGCAGGGACAGTGCAGGTTAAGTGTAATCGCCCTGTACTTCTTGTTCAACTGCAGTGTCATTCATACTTAATCTGTTCTGTTTATACATAAACTTACTGTGCATCAGACTCATTGTCAACAGGCAGTCTAATATATAGGCACATTTGTCTAGTTCATCTGCTGCACCATTCATACTGTTATACATAGTTCTGTTATACATAACCTTTACTGTGAGTCAGACTCATTGTCAACAGGCAGTCTAATATATAGGCGTGTTTATCTAGTTTGCTTACTGTGCCATTAATACTGAATCTGTTCTGTTATACATAGATTTACTGTGCATCAGACTTAGTCTCAACAGGCAGTCTAATATATAGGCGTGCTTATCTATTAGACTTACTGCGCCATTAATACTTAATCTGTTCAGTTATACATAGACTTACTGTTCATCAGACTCATTGTCAACAGGTAGTCTAATATATAGGTGCGTTTATCTAGTTCACCTGCTGTGCCATTCATACTTAATCTGTTCTGTTATACATAGACTTACTGTACATCAGACTTAGTCTCAACAGTCGTTCTAATATATAGGCGCACCTATCTGGTACACTTGCTGCACCATTCATACTTAACCTGTTATATACAGACTGGGAGATTAGGGAGGTAAACAAGTGGCTCAAGAACTGGTGTAGGAAGGAGGGATTTGGGTTCTTGGAGAACTGGGCTGACTTCTCTGTCAGCTACAGGTTCTACCTTAGGGATGGGCTGCACCTCAATGGGGAAGGGGCAGCTGTTTTGGGGGAGAAGATGGCTAGAAGGCTGGAGGAGTGTTTAAACTAGGGACTGGGGGGAGGATAACTACATTATAGGATGGGAAGATAGTGAAGATAGAGACCTGGGGCAAAGTAATGGAACTGGGGGAGGAATGGAAGGAGGGACTAGAACAGTCCAGAAGGAAAGGTGTAGGGTAACAAATATACATAAACCTCTTAACTGTATGTACACTAATGCCAGAAGCCTAACTAATAAAACTGATGAACTGGAATTAGTGATGTGTTAGGAGGACTATGACATAGTGGGAGTAACATGGCTGTATGATAGCTATGACTGGGCAGTTAACCTACAGGATTACAGTCTGTTTAGAAAGGATCACCAAAACCATAGAGGGGGAGGGGTCTGCCTTTATGTAAAGTCCTGTCTAAAGACCACAATCTGGGAAGATATGTGAGGGACATGAAGATGTGGAGTCACTGTGGGTAGAAATACATGGACCAAAAACAATAAAATACTAATAGGAGTTTATTATAAACCACCCAATATACCAGAGTCTACAGAAAATCTACTTCTAAACTAAATAGACGAGGCGGCAAATCATAATGAGGTCGTTATTATGGGGGACTTCAACTACCCAGATATAGACTGGGAAACTGAAACCTGTATATCTCATAAAGGAAACAGCATTGTTGGCAATAACCAAAGACAATTACTTTTCCCAACTGGTTCAGGACCCGACTAGAGGGACAGCCATACTGGACTTAGTGTTAACCAATAGACCTGACAGAACAACAGATGTGCAGGTTGGGGGACACCTGGGAAATAGTGACCATAAAATAATAACTAGAGATGAGCGAATTTTTCAAAAATTCGATTCGGCTGGTTCGCCGAATTTTCCGAAAAGATTCGCTTCGATCCAAATAAATTTGTTGCGAATCACGTTAAAAAACGGCTACTTCCGGGCTGCAGAGAGCCTGGATAGTGGTGTAGAACACTGTGCCTTGCAGTAAAACGCATAGGGAGTAGTGTTGAGCAAGCACTTCTGTGCTCGTATGCTCGGGTGCTCTGCCCGAGCAACCGAGCATAATGTTAGTCAATGGGACTAAACCAGGCACCCCCCGCTCAGAAGAGGGGAGGGTGTCTGATTAATAGAAAAAGGTCAGAATCGCAACTTCTCCTCTTTTACTCCTTTTGCTTGTAAAAGTATGCTAATTAACTGAATTTGTATGCATTTGCGCAAAATGCGTATGCCTTAGCATACAAATGCGTACGCATTAGCATACAAATGCATACACATTAGCATACAAATGCGTATGCATTAGCATACAAATCAACATTACAGTGAATGCCAGCATTGCGCTTGAGTACACTCGGTGTTCTACTGTGGTAGTGGAAGAATACTGTGAGCCAGTGTGACACGCACATAACAGGCTTCTTAGAATCACTGCACATTTTTATGTATTTGGGCAGTTAAGGGGCCAAAACTCACCAAACAACTCAAGTCTGAACTCAGCCTTACAGGTCAATGTTAGCGCTATAAAGAATCGTGCAGAGGCCCAAGATCCTACTAGAGCGCCAAAAGTGCACGCCATTTACACCAATTCACTGGTTCCACATAAATTTCGACAGAACCTGTTCTATTACACCCTTATACAAGCAGAGCCCCCAAAGACTGAGGTTGGAGATAGCAGTGGCAGCAGCATCAGCAGACTACAGAGTGGCACGACGACAATGTGGCCAGGTGGCAGCAGCATGAGTAGGCCACAGAGTGGCAGAATGACAGACTCTGGAAATGGCAGCTGCAGTGGAAGTAGTAGTAAAATTTGGAGGCCACAGAGTGGCACAATTACCTAATTTTGAGGTAGCGGCAGCTAGGAGACGGCATGTGCAGTCGGCGGCGACAGCAGCATCAGGCCGGAGAGTGGCATGATGACATACCCTGAAGAGCAGACCGTACTAAAAAATTCTCTTCCTTTTGGCTAAGATCAACTGTAGCATATGTTCTTATCAGTATAGGGGCTGGTTATGCCAGCGGACGGGAACAGAGGAGGTTCAGCGAAGGCTACAGCTTTGCCTCGACTGTGACAAAATGTCAGTATTGACCCAAGACGCCAAGAAAGCTCGAAGTTCCATCTTAAGATCGAGCTGGCGGCCTGCAGGGAGCTGAGCTACCACCTGTGGGAGCCCCTGCCTCTTGCCTCCCCCATGCTCATTGCTGAGTGTCCCGGGGGCCGCAATCGTTTACTTTTAAAAATTTGAGTGTTTAAAACAAACAGGGTTTCCTGTGTAATTGAGCTTTGAATAATGGAATAGGACTACAGAATGTACCAAAAAATTTATGACTGACATGCTGCTGCAGAGGAGAGTGGTACCGTAACAGCAGCTACAAGAGGCAGCAGTCAAACAAATTTCAAGGCCACAGAGTGGCACCATAACAGCAGCTGCAAGAGGCAGCAGTGGAATACATTTCAAGGCCACAGAGTGGGAGAGACAGCAGGAGTCATACTTATTTTAATGACACAGAATGTCACAGTGACATACCCTGGGAGAGGCAGCAGCAGTCATAGAAATTTAAA
The DNA here is from genome assembly GCA_900303285.1 of Rhinella marina. Taxonomy (NCBI): domain Eukaryota; kingdom Metazoa; phylum Chordata; class Amphibia; order Anura; family Bufonidae; genus Rhinella; species Rhinella marina. The sequence goes on along the minus strand of ONZH01009975.1, from coordinate 6,579 downwards.
TGCAGCATATCGTAGAGTGGCACAATTACATAATTTGGACGTAGCGGCAGCTAGGACACAGCGTGTGGAGGCAGAAGCAGCATACCGTAAAGTGGCACAATTACATCATTTGGACCTAGCTGCAGCTAGAAGACGGCGTGTGGAGGCGGTGGTAGCAGCATCAGGCGACAGAGTGGCACAATGACAGACCCTGGAAGTGGCAGCAGCAGTCGTTAAAATTGAAAGGCGACAGAGTGGCACAATGACAGACCCTGGAAGTCGCGGCAGCAGTATGAGTAGGCCAAAGAGGGGCACAATGACAGACCCTGGAAGTGGCAGCAGCATGAGTAGGCCAAAGAGTGGCACAATGAGAGACCCTGGAAGTGGCAGCAGCATGAGTAGGCCACAGAGTGGCACAATTACATAAGTTTGAGGTAGTGGCAGCTAGAAGATAGCATGTGGAGGCGGCGCAGCAGCAACAGCATCCCAGAGAGTGGCACAATTACATAATTTGGACCTAGCGGCAGCTAGGAGACAGCGTGTGGAGGCGGTAGCAGCAACAGCATCCCAGAGAGTGGCACAAGTACATAATTTGGACCTAGCGGCAGCTAGGACACAGCGTGTGGAGGCAGCAGCAGCATACCGTAGAGTGGCACAATTACATAATTTGGACATAGCGGCAGCTAGGACACAGCGTGTGGAGACGGCAGCAGCAGCATCAGGCCACAGAGTTCATGGTGACATAGCCTGGAGGTGACAGCAGTAGCAGCATGAGGAGACCTGATTGTTGAGATGGCAGCAGCATCAGAAGGCTACATATTGGGTCAATTACAGAGTGTCAAGGTTTGGGTGACGCATCATGGCTGATCTAATCTGATGCATCAGGCGTTGGTGGGTGGAAATCCTGGCTGATCCACGCCTGATTCATCTTGACAAAGGTGAGTCTTTCCACATTTTGGAAGGACAGGCGCGTTCTCCTTGGGGTAACTATGGCCCCCGCCGCACTGAACACTCGCTCTGATGCCACACTACTAGCCGGGCAGGACAGCTTCTCCAGTGCAAACTCGGCCAGTTGCGGCCACAAATCCAGTTTGGCTGCCCAGTAGTCCAAAGGATCTTCAATGTGGGGTGGCAGGGTACTGTACAAGTAGGCCACCACCTGCTGGTTCAGGCTCTACTCCTGGTCTACCTGCTGCTGCTGCTGGTGAGTACTTTCCGCACTTGGCGGGTGAAAAAAGCTGCTCATCAGCGACTCCAGACTCAAGTTGCTGCTGATGGAGCTGGTACTGCTGCTACCCCCCCACAGCAACCGTGGCAGTGGTACGTGAGCGCTGAGGGGCCTCTCGGTCAGGCCTGCGAGAGGATGGACGACGACGCAGATAGGCAGCAGCCAACTGACTACATAGGATGTCTCTATAGTACTTCAGTTTGTCCTCCCTCTCAGCAGGTGAAAAAAAGGCCCCCATTTTAGACCAGTAGCGAGGGTCCAAGAGGGTGGAGAGCCAGAAGTCATCCCTCTGCCAGATGGTGAATATTCGGCTGTCACTACGTAAGCACGTGAGCATGCATCGGGCCATTTGCGCAAGTGACTCGGAGGGACTCCCTGCCTCCAACTCCACTGTATACTGCCATGGTGTCTCTGGGTCATCTCCCTCTACCTCCTCTGGCTGCTCCTGCTCCTCCTCTTCTGTCACCTGGGTAGAAAAACCACTAAATGCTTGTGCTCCAATGTCCTCCTCCTCCTCCAGTTCAGCCCCCACCGGACTCATGTGGCCGTGAGATCCAGTCTCCACGTCTCCAGTCCCCTGACCAGAAAGATTTTGCAGCATCTGTTCCAGGACATGAAGCAGTGGAATGATGTTGTTCATACTGTAGTCCTACGGACTGACAAATAACGTGGCCTCCTCAAAGGGCCTGAGCAAGCGGCAGGTGTCACACATGAGCTGCCACTGGCTGACATCAAAATTACACAGGGAAGTACTCCTGTCCGCTTGGATCCTTAAGAAATCGTTTATGCTCGGGTGCTCGTTTCGAATAACGAACCCCATTGAAGTCAATGGGAGACTCAAGCATTTTTGCAGGGGACCAAGGCTCTGCCTAGGGAAGGCTGGGTGAAAACCTGGAAACCTCAGAAAATGATGGAAACACCATGGAAATGGACAGGAAACAGCAGGGGCAGCATGCATGGATGCCTCTGAGGCTGCCTAATCCCACCATTACCCCAAATTCTCCTAGTGGGGCATGTGTGGTATCGATTCTTCTCAGTTTAAAATCGTATACGTCCCCTATCTTGGGACCATATATTTCATGGATTTTTCGAACACGGAAAAGGAAAAAGAGCTTGCTCTGGCCAGGGGAGTGTCTTTTCTACTGCAGCTAAGGGGACGTGTCCATGCTCTGCCTATCACAGGTCAGGAGCCAATTAAAAGAGGAACAAACAAAAATCAGTATAATATCTAATACGTCCCCTATCCGGGTAAATTGTTTGGAGAAAGGGCCTGTAGGTGGGGGGCAGGCTGGGGGGAAGGAGGTTGAGCTGGAAGAGCCAGAGGAGTGCCCCCTGGGCTAGCGTGTGTGGTGGTGACAACACCCGGATGGATTTGGAAAAACTGTAGCATCAACCGGTACGGTATGTATTCTTCTGAGTTTAATACCGTATACGGCACCTATCCGGAAAAATAGTTTGGAGAGAGAGAAAGATAGGAAAAAGACGTAAATTGTTTGGAGAGAGGGCCTGTAGGTGGGGGGGCAGGCTGGGGGGAAGGAGGTTGAGCTGGAAGAGCCAGAGGAGTGCCCCCTGGGCTAGCGCGTGTGGTGGTGACAACAGCCGGATGTAGTTAGAATGACGACGCAGGACCCCAACTTAAAAATTTAGCATCAACCGGTACAATTGTCAATTATGAGCTCGATCAAGTGTGGCATGACTTTTTAGATGGAGATTGCATGTGGTCACATACTCCCCGGAACCCCATAGTCACCCCTTCTCTGATGTGCTACCCCAGAACATTCTCTGCCCCAATTCGCAAGACCTTTTGCAGTCTCCGTGTGCTGTCAGTGGGGATTTACCAGTGTTGTCTGAGGAGGTGGTGGACAATGGCGAGACACAGGTGTCGGGGGGTGAGGTAGTTGAAAGTGAAGCAAGTTACATTGTGGACTCCTTGGGGGGACTTTCTCATGATGGGACAGATTCAATTGTGTTTAGAAAGGCTGATGGGCTTCCGTCAGCACGGTGTGTATAGAACCCCATGGCCTTTCATAAAAATAGTCTGGCGATGACCCCAAGGCAATTTTCAGGGACACAGTAATGGTGACCCACTTAAAAATGCTGCCTGACAACCTGGCGGTGAACCCCTGATTGTCTGTCTTGCAATAAGATTGCAGTGTAAAGCATGGTGGTGAGCCTCAGTAATAGGATTGCAGTGTAAAGCATGGTGGTGAGCCTCAGTCTGACTTTTTGGATGGAGATTGCATGTGGTCATGTACTCCCTGGAACCCCGTAGTCACCCCTTCTCTGATGTGCTACCCCAGAACATTCTCTGCCCCAATTCGCAAGACCTTTTGCTGTCTCCGTGTGCTGACAGTGGGGATTTACCAGTGTTGTCTGAGGAGGTGGTGGACAATGGCGAGACACAGGTGTCGGGGGTGAGGAAGTTGAAAGTGAAGCAGGTTACAGTGGGGACTCCTTGGGGTGACTTTCTCATGATGGGACAGATTCAACTTGGGTGGATCAGGCACAGGAACAGATCAAATTTTTTTTTTTTTTGTGTTTATTTAACTTTTATTTAGCACAAATAACCATAGAGATATTTATTCGTTCTCTTCGCTGCACAGTCTGGCGTTGGGGTTCGTCACTTTGATGGCGAGCTGTGCCGCTCTCTCCTCAATGGTCTTTCGGTTCTTTGAGGAGACGTTGTGGGCGATTTCTGCACAGAAGGACTTGTTGCTCATCAACAGAACCTCGAGCTCCCTGACATTGTGGACCAGTAATTTGCGGAACCCTGTGGGCAGCATGTGTTTGTTCTTCTTGTTGCTACCGTACCCAATGTTCTGTGACACACAGAATGGTTCCACACTGCTGTGTGAAATGGATTTGTATCACTGAGCTAAAACAACAAAAAAACTATTTTTTTTTATATATTTTTTTTTTATATATTTTTTTTGTAGTTTTGTTTTTTTTGGAACGTGACGTGCAGAAACTATCGTAGAGCTAACTGACACCCTACTGACGGTGGCTATTTAGACTGCGACCCAGACAAATGTCGCACAGAGATTTTTGGGATCAAGCTATATACGTGACAGGCAGCAAAAGACTTGGTTGTATTAAGTGACGTACAGAAAGTGTCACCTGGACAGAAAATACGGATTGGCGTGAGTGGACAGCTGAACTGTGACACACAGAATGGTTCCACACTGCTGTGTGCAATGGATTTGTATCACTGAGATATAACATTAAAAAAAAAGGGGGTTATATATGGCGATAGCTGCACTACTAGTGCCAGCCAGCCAGCCAAGCCAGGAGACAAAAAAAAAATGTCTTGTAGCCCTTAGAAGGGCTGTTGGGTTCTTTGTGGGTGATTCCTGCCTAACAGAGAACTAAATGCAGGCCCTAACACTCTCCCTGAAAGGCAGCAGCTCTATCCCTAACGACATCCAGACGGCATCTGAGCCAAGCACCGCGGCCAGTCACTAGTATATTCCAGGGTCACCTGATCAGGCCAGCCAACCCCTGCTATCGACATGTAAGGGCCCCACGTGATGCTGGGTGTACCGCAGAGTCTCCTGGCTTGTGATTGGCTGAGTTTATAGGCGCCAAAAAAGCACGATGCGGAAGTTGCCATTTCCTCGAGCATGGCGAGATACTCGTCCGAGCAGCGGGCACTTACGAGTACCCTGATACTCGAACGAGCACCAAGCTCGGACGAGTATGCTCGCTCATCTCTATTTCTGGCCTTTCTCTGTTCGTACAGTCGGTCCAACATATGGAGGGTAGAATTCCAACGGGTGGAAACGTCACATATCAGCCTATGTTGGGGGACGCCATTCTGCCGCTGCAGCTCAAGGAGGGTGTGCTTGGTGGTGTAGGAATGGCTGAAGTGCATGCAAAGTTTCCTTACCATTTTTAGAATGTTTTGCAGTTGGGTATAAGACTTCAGGAACCGTTTGACAACCAGATTAAATACGTGCGCCATGCAGGGCGCATGGCTCAGCCCTCCTTGGTGCAGCGCGGACACCATGTTCTTTCCGTTGTCTGTCACCATGGTTCCGATTTTTAGTTGTCGTGGAGAAAGCCAGCAATCGATTTCTTCTATAATGATGCAGAGCAGTTCCTCCCCTGTGTGACTTCGTTCGCCCAGGTGTAGAACTGCGTGACACCGCCGTGCCCTGCACATGTGGTACGCTGGAGGAGCACTATGACTTGGCCCTGAAGTGGAGGCTGAGGTGGTGGAGAAGGAGCCGGACATTAGCGCAGGATCAGCAGTTTGACAATGAGGAGGAGAAAGTGGCGTCACCTGTTCAAGTTGCTTGTGTGGCTGGGCAGGAAGCACATTGACCCAGTGGGCCAAAAAGGACATGTACTGTCCCTGACCGTAGTTGCAACTCCACACGTCGGTGCTGCCATGCACTTTGGCAGACACTGACAGGCTCAAGGACAGGGCCACCTTCTCTTCTACATATTTGTGCAGGGCTGGGACTGACTTTTTGGCAAAGAAATGACGGCTTGGCACTCTCCACCTCGGCTCGGCACAAGCCATCATTTCTCTGAATGGTGCAGAGTCCACAAGTTGAAAAGGGAGGGACTGCAGCACGAGCAACTTGGACAGGAGCACGGTCAGCTTCTGCGCTGTAGGATAGCTGGACGCGTACTGCTGTCTCTTTGCAATCGCCTCGGTGAACGACTGCTGCCGTAATGAGTGGCAAGGAATAAGAGGAGGAGGAGAAGGAGCATCTGGAGCGGAAGCTAATGACAGACAGCTCCCTTCGGCAGAGGTGCTGGAGCCTTGACTGCCTGAAATGGGATGCTTGCCACTGGGTGATGCTGCTGCCGACTGGACCGCCACATCTGAGCCACGGTTCTCCCAGGACACTTTGTGGTGACGCTGCATATGTTGGCGCAGGGCCGTGGTGCCAACATTAGCACCCTGGCCACGCTTCACTTTCTGACCACAGATTCTACATATAGCCATGTTCACGTCCTCAGGCGTCTTAACAAAAAACTTCCACACCGCCGAGTAAGCAATTTTACCACCAACACTCCACACTGACTGAGTGGTACCTCCGCTGCCTGGCTGAGCCCCTGCGCTGCTCTTTTCATGGCCGGAAAGCACCTGCGAAGAGTGCGGTCTACCCCGTGCCCATTTGGCTCCCGACCTTGCACTGCTGCCACTCCGCTGACTAACGGCCACACTACCGACTTGCTGCCTGCACCGCTGCCTGACGTGCAAGCTGTCAGTCTCATCTGCAGATGTTGATAATGAGGATGATGATGAAGCCCTTGCTTCACCCGGCTCCCAAGTGCGATCGGCTACATCATCATCAACTACAGTTTGCACGTCGCTAATGTCCTCCTCAACTGTCTCGGTGTACAAAGCCTGACCGCTC